>JAAGKR010013356.1:0-14163 GCA_011419295.1 Clarias macrocephalus
TATGTTACTATAGAGAACTTCAAATGCATTAAATTTAAAACTGTGTTTTTGTACGAGAGACAGATTATGGTTATAAATAACTGCGACTCCTCCTCCTCTACCAGTTAGCCGAGGCTGGTGTATGTAGCTGTATCCAGGAGGACTCGCTTCATTTAGAGCTACATACTCGTCCTGTTTAATCCAGGTTTCTGTTAAACATAATATATCAAACTCCTGATCTGTGATAGTTTCATTAACAATAACTGCTTTAGATGCGAGAGATCTAATATTTAACAGTCCGAGCTTCAGATCAGAGGTGCGGCTGCGCATTCAGTGTGATCGGAGTTTGTGGTGTCGATGTTAATTAAATTACTAAAACAGACTTTCTGAGTCTTTCTAAATTTATGTTTATGTTTATCTCGGGGAACAGACACAGTCTCAATATGATGAACCCTGAGTGGCGACTCTATGCAGCTAGCAGACGGTTGGTTTAGCCTGTCTGTCTGCTCCCTGGCCTTGGCTCTGGATTGTCACCGATTAACTTAATTAATTGTAAAGTACGTTTGTGCGAAACACATCAACTGTGCTATGTTTTTGTGCTGACCCCAAGCAGACACTATGCCTTGTTTGGACCATTGAGCTGTTTCTTACTTTGTGGTCTTTCCCATAGAGTATCAATATTCGAGCAGCTGGATCAATCTCAGGTATTCCATGTGCGATCGACTTTAAATGCGACAACCGACGTGAAATGGTGGGAGATGGAGTCACATAACGGTCGTCAGGCATCAATTACACTCAAGTGTTGGTAGTGACACACGTACCTTTTCATCCATAAATATGGTATGAAACACAGTGGCCTTTCTTCCAGAAGTTTCCATCACCCCAGTACACGTTCAAAGAGTGTGTGGATGGTCTGTTCCTTCGATTATGTTTTAACAGGTCTGACATACCATCGGACATCATTGCACATGGTGTAACTTTACAAATATGACCACTTTTGGAAATAAAACAAAAAAAGTATACATCCAGACATGATATTCGACAAGAATATTATATATTTACCGCTGGGTGGCCTCAAATATGATGTCATTTCACAGACAGCATGCGCATCTCTCCTACACATGACACCCACAGCACCACTCGGTGGCCACTTAACGGAAAATCCAGGAATTCACTGTTTCTCTTCATGGCACAAATCTTAAACAATAAGTAACCATAAATCTCCACATGCAAAAGAAGAAATAAACGTTTACCACCCGGTTACATACACACACACGCATAGGTGCATCTCTATAAATAAGAATATCGTCAAAAAGTTTATTTATTTCCATAGTTTAATTAAAAAAGTGAAACTCAGATTATCCAGGTTCATTACACACAGCCTGTAATATTTTTATTTGGGTGATTATGGCTTACAGCTAACAAAACCCCCAAATTCTGTATCTCAGAAAATGTAAATATTAATATTAATATTTCTGTTTTTTTATTTTTATACACAGAAATGTTGGACTACTGAAAGGTATGAACCTGAACAGCTCTCAATACTTGGTCAGAGCTCACTTTGCATGAATTACAGAAGCAATGCGGTGTGGCATGGAGGCGGTGTGGCATGGAGGCGATCCGTCTGTGGCACTGCTGGCGTGGTATGGAAGCCCAGGTTGCTCTGATAGCGGCCTTCAGCTCTTCTGCAAAGTCAGGTCTGGTGTCTTGAATGTTCCTCATCATGGTCCTCTACAGGGTTCAGGTCGGGTGAGTTTGCTGGCCAATCAAGCACAGGGACACCATGGTACTTACAGCAGGTGCCAAGTCCTGCTGGGAAATTAAATCAGCATCTCCATAAAGCTGGTCAGCTGAAGGAAGCATGAAATTCTTCCTGGTAGATGCTGTGCTGACCTTTGACCTGATTAAACACAGGCAAATGACATGGTTCCCCAAACCGCCACTGGGTTCTGTGGTTCTCCTCTCTAACTCCAGACTCTGGGACCTTGGTTTCCAAATCAAATGCAAAATTTACTTTCATCTGAAAAGAGGACTTTGGCCCACTGAGCAACAGTTCAGTCCTTTTTGTCGTTTCACAAACCTCTCACTGCTGCGGTTATCCCTGTTACTATGCAACGTTTTCAACCACATTTTTTCCTTTCATTTAACTTTCTATTAATGTGCTTGGACACAGCACTCTGTAAGCAGCCAGCTTCTTTAGCAATGACCTTTTGTGACGCACTGAACCAGACTGAGGCCGTGTCCACACGAAGCCGGGTGTTTTTAAAAACGGAGATTTTTAAAATAATTCTGTCCACATGACCTAGGGTTTAAAAATATCTTTGTCCACATGAAAATGCAAAACGCCCTGTTAAGCCCTGTTAGGAGCCTCCTTAATCGACAGGGGGCCAATCAGGATCACCTGTTGCGCTTTGTAGTCCGACCGGGTCTCGTCCCAAACCGAGTTCTGTACAGTGTGCAGCAGCAGTGAGCTTAGTAGTACATTCAGGCTCCTCTGTTCATTAACGTAATGTGTGAGTAACTGTGTGTGTGTGTGTGTGTGTGTGTGTGTGTGTGTGTGTGTCTGTGTGTGTGTATGTACACGCATGTAAAAAGTCCAGTACGCAACTTTAACACAGTCACTAGTTTACTGTACATTAGTCCACTATTGCACAAAATATCATCATAAACAAAGCTGACATCAAATCAAGCAGACGAGCACACAGACGATTACATCATCGACACACAAGGTGACGTTACAACAAGCCGAGATCTCCGTGTCCCCTCCACACAACACCACTGAAAACGGAGCTTTGGAAAATCTTCACTTTGGACGAAGTTTTCCAGAAGGTCCATTTTCAACAACCAAATTGACGTTTGCGTGTGGACGAGAGGCGAAAACCTCGGAGAAAAATCTCCGCTATGTGTGGACATGGGATGAGGCTCAGGAAACCTCCACAGGTGTGTTGAGTTCATTAGCTGATTAGAGAGTCTCCAATATTGAACTTTTTCACAATATTCTACTTTTCTTAGATACCGAATTTTGGGTTTTCATTAGCTGTAAGCCATAATCATCAAAATCACAAGAAATAAACACTTGGAATATATCAGTCTGTGTTTAGTGAAACTATACAATATATGAGTTTCACGTTTTAATTGAATTTTGGAAATAAATGAACTTTTTTAAAATCAATACTTTCTTATATGAGCGAGAGATAGAGAGACTTTCTCGCTAAAAGATATCAGTTTGATTCCGAGCCCTATGTATGTTTTGCTCTTCTGAAAGAGAAACTCTTGATCATTTCTTTTAATGAACATTTGTTAAGTTTTTTTTTCCTGATAATATTTATCTAGACTAATATATTTTATGAATAATCTTGATCACTGTTAATCTTGTGGGTAAATACATTCCTTTTTCACCTTGTTTCTGTGTAACTTTGTCAAATACTTCCAGTCACTAAAACATATGGATAAAATGAATAAAAAGACTACAAACTTAAAAACAAAGCTTTCCCAATCCTTGCTCTTTTGCCATCTCCTCATATTTTCCTTGTGTCATATTATTCCTGTTGTGTTTTGCTTTGGTTTTTATTCATTTTATTTATTTAATTGATTACTATTATTTTTCATTTTGCTGTTCTTGGTATTATTATTGTTACTCTTATGATTATCAATATTATTTTTCTTGTTATTATTTATGTTTGATTCGTCTGATATACTACCTCCATCACTGTTTGTCTGAATCAAACTTTTGTATTTGATTTTCCTATCTACTGTCCAGGTCTGTCCTCAGCCCAGTTGTGCAGCCAACCTTGCAACCTTTCCAGCATTACATTGAGCAATCGGAATGATGTTTTATCAGCAGGTTGCTTAATGTAATGCTGGGAAGGTTGCAAGGTTGATTGCATAACCAGGTGCAGGTAGGCTGAGGTCAGACCCAAATCTCTTGTAGTATTGTTGGTTTTATTGATAAATTTTATAAACACATCGGCCAGATGTATATTCTCTGTTAAAGATAATGTTAACATACCTGTCTATGCAAAAAGCTCAGCTCAGAAGTGTTCCCAGTTCCAGGTGCATTAGGCTTTGTGTCTGTGGTCATCATGTCTGGCTGATTGGTGGATTCAGTATTGTATTAAAATATCTAAAGTAACATTTGCTCCAATTTATATAAATAATGAAGACTTGCAGTAAGATGAAGATGGTGACTCTGGTCCTGTTGCTTCTCCTGCCTCTGGCCCCGACATTCAGTTTTATTCAACATCCTTTGTGTAAAGCCAAATAAACACAACTAGTTTTAATTTCAGTGTTGTGACTGATTGCAGTAGATGTTTTGTAAATAGTCTTACAGTAGGTATAAAATGACAACAATAAGATTAATTTAAATTGTCTAGTTAAATATAGTATAACTAATAACTACTGATTAAGATTGATCACATGGTCATTTATTTTTCAATAGCTTATTCTCAAATTACTGCTGGAGAACAAGACTGAAGGTGAGCTAATGGGGAACGTCTGGCACTCATCACTACATAAGAGCTCTGTACTAGATTATTGTCGGTTTCTTTCTCTCGACTATCTGTTAGGTGTTGATGGTGTCGTATCTTTGTGTTTGCTTCCTGCTCTACCTCCAAATGTTAGTTTGCTCTTCTGTCTCTAGATCTCCGGCTGCAGATGGACCACTGTGTCATGTATTTATATTGTAGATGGACCCCTGGGCTGTCATTTAGGTTCATTCCACAGCACGGCTTTTCAGATTCTTTCTCCCTCTCTGCCATCTGCACTCACACTATGAGCGACTGCTGTGTCTGTGTGTAACCTGTAAAACCAAAGCAGCACAGATACGTGCCGGCAACACAGCATAGGTCAATGATGATACGAACAATAAAAGTGCGTATATGGAAGCCTTGCTGGTGTGTGTTAATAGGGAGGCTTCAGCTTCAAACTGTTTATTTGGTTTTCAGATGTTTCAGGTAGAACAAAAGTTATCATTACTTTTTTAATGTGTAAAGTTGACCACTGACAGAATATAGGAATGACATCACAAAAATGAAGAAATCTCAAAATTAGCATATGGTCATAGAACCACCTAAAAAACAAACTCAATACCAACATGTGATCATGACTCTGCTATTTCTTTGCCATTTTTAATTGTTTGCTCAGTCATGTTTGTAAAGTTGGTTGAAATGAACTAAAGTTCAGTTAATCATTTTGCCTATTTCGTGCTGAATAAAGAATGTGTCACTCTGTACCCCACAATCCTGTGCCCTGTATGTGGTCATTACAAAACAAAACAAAACGTTTTCTACCCCTGTTTATTCTTAAGCTTCTTTTGGTCAGTCAAAAGCCAGATTGTTTGCTATTGTTTTCATTTAGATTTTGCTCTGTTTTGGTGGGTTTTGGCTCTGTACCCATCTGTGAGTTTGCTAACCTGGCTGTCTGACTGCTAACTAGACATTGCCGCTGCATTATGGATACCTGACCCTACTCTAGTCCACACTCTAATCAAGCCTTTGTCTTGGGGCTCAAGTATCAAGGCACAAGACGGTCCCTGATCCATTATCTACCCATGTTTGATCCTGCTTTGTTTCTGAACCTGTCTGTATACTGGGATTTTTCCAGTCCTGATCTGCTACCAGATTAATCCTAAATGTTAACCTGTTAATACAGATTATATAGACAATAGTCATTGTTTCAAAAAGCAGCTTTACAGAATCAAATGAAAATTATGGAAATGTGTTTGAAATGTGAGAAAATATGTGTGAATCAGAATGATCAGATGGTCCCTGATGAACGAGCCGAGGGCGACGGTGCTGAGGGAAAAACTCCCTGAGATGGTAATAGGAAGAAACCCTGAGAGGAACCGAACTCATCAGGGACCCCATCCTCATCTGGGTGATAACGGAGAGCAGGGATTGATCTGACCTCATACTGTGTGTTAGGAGGCTGGACGTTCAGTATAACAGGAGAAGTTCATATGGAGTCCAGATTTTTTTAGAGTCTCATTCTCAATCACAGGTAGATTGTAGGAAATGTAGAAATTTTGAAGTATTGAGCAACAGTAATCACGAGTCCTCAGAGAACAGCTGTCTGCATCAGACGAGGCCAGGACCATTTTCATGGTAAAGTGGAACCGTCCCCAGTCACCACACGCATCCCAAACAGACCACACGAGGCTCGTTGTCCCGTTCTTCCCCGACATCTTCTACCAGAAGCGGGACACCAGGACGATTCAGACAAGTCCAAAGGGCAGAGGGGGTCTGGATCACTGGCAGCTCAGGAACGACATGTATAGTGAGACAGAGAGACACATGCAAAGGGAAGAGAAGAGAATAAAAAGCATCCTTTGATGGAAGTAGGTGTGGCGGATCGTAAGACACTTGTAGTTCACTCAGATACTGCAGCGTGAGATGTTTTATACGTCAATAGTAGTATCTTAAATCCAGTGTGAAATTTCACAGGGAGCCAATGCAGTGTAGATAAGATAGGGGTGATGTGCTCGTATCTTCTGGTTCTAGTGAGGACCCTCGCTGCTGCATTCTGGACTTACTGAAGCTTGTTTATACACCTAGTTGAACAACCAGACAGTAAGGCGTCACAATAGTCCAACCTAGAGGTGATAAAAGCATCAGCTAGTTTTTCTGCATCGTTTAGTGACAATATGTTTCTTATCTTGGCAATATTTCTAAGGTGAAAGAAAACTATCCTGGTAATATTATCTACATGTGCTTCAAATTAAAGACTATAGAATCTATAATCACACCGAGGTGTTTTACTGTTGTACTTGATGGAACAGAAAGTCCATTTAAAGTTACAGCCGCACCACAAGATGTAATAATGTTTATGTAATGAGCCCTGACGCAGGGCTTCAGAGGGGGTGAATGAAACAGAAGTTCAAGAGAGTATGATACACACGGGAAGACCTTTTTGTTTGGAGATAGCCTGGGATTATTCATTTGGAACTCAAAAATTACAGTGGACCCTTGGATTGCGAGTAACGCGGTTTGCGAGTGTTCCGCAAGACGAGCAAAGATTTAAAATAAATTTTGACTTGAAAAACAAATAAGTCTTGGTTTGCGAGTACCGAGTATCATGTATCACGCATGCGCTTCTTGTTTTGACGCCAAGCATCACGTGATCACAACTGAGCCAATGGTTTTTCTCTCTTTTGCGCTGTGGAATTATGGGTAATCGTCTCCCCGCTGGGTCTTAGTGCACATCTCTTACTGGTATAATCAACATCCGTGCACGCGTGTACTGTTTACTATAACACTGTGACCACGTGTGTGCATGTAAAACATCTTTTATTTTGTGTTTCAAACACACACACACACACACACACACACACACACACACACACACACACACATCTGCTCTACACAGACAACTCTGCTCTGTCGTGATTCTTTTCAAAGGTGCAGGTTCATTTATTTTATTTTTACTTTACAGCAGTGATTCCGTTATTCTGCGCTCAGTCAAGTGTCCTTTGAGAGATTTCTTTTTTTTTTCTCTTAAAAACAGTGTTTCCGTTGTGTGTGTGTGTGTGTGTGTGTGTGTGTGTGTGTGTGTGTGTGTGTGTGTGTGTGTGAAAAGAGTGGAGGAAGGGTAACTCTGTAAGACGAGAGGAGGGAGAGGGAGGGGGCTCTTTACTTTAGCTTCACACACACACACACACACACACACACACACACACACACACACACACACACACACACACACACACACACACGCACATATAAACGCACATACACGGCGCCTGCACACACAAACGAAAACATTTATCTGTCGCGCTAAACGGATGCATGTCACTCTCTCTCTCACTGGTGTCTTAGGGAGTTGGGTCTTTACCTCTGTCTCTCGGCTTTCTACACACTGGTCTTTCTTTCTTTCTCTTCTTTCTCTTTCTTTCTTTTTTCTTTCTTTCCTTTAGCGCTGATACTTTACCGGTGCTATCTAAATGATCGTATGAAGTGCGGAGGTATCTGGACCTTTAAATAAACACGCATTCGGAGATCTCGTCGCATGGATGCCCCGTGTGGTCTGCCTGGATTTGTATGGTGGCTGGGGATGGTTTCCATTAAGACTGTCCTATCATCGATTGATGCTCTGGGGACCTGTGACTTCAGTTGTTCGATAGCTCAGGACTGGAACCTCCTACAGTCTACCTGAGCCTCCAGGAACAAACTGGACTCCTTTTAATTTTAATTTTAACACATCTCCTGTTACACTGAACTTCCAGTACACATTATTAAGTTGATCAATCCCTGCTATCCGTTATCACCCAGATGAGGATGGGTTCCCTGTTGAGTCTGGTTCCTCTCAAGGTTTCTTCCTATTACCATCCCAGGGAGTTTTTCCTTGCCACCGTCGCCCACGGCTTGCTCATCAGGGACAATCTTATCATTTTGATTCATACACATTGCATACAGACTTACTTCTTTTTATTGTGTAAAGCTGCTTTGCGACAATGTCAATTGTTAAAAGCGCTATATAAATAAAATTGACTTGACTTGACTTGATTTGACATTCACGCTGATTGCCTTGCGGTGGCATTGCCTGGCAACTGCGTGTCTACCTGGCCTGTTCAGAACTCCGTGGGGTAGAAGCTTGCAGATCTGCTCATTCTGAACAGTGCAGAGTATTTATCCGCGGTTCTGCCCCTCCAGAGACCCGCATCATTACACTGTGTGATCAGAAACCTTACTTCTAGCTGCATGTGATCCTAGTACCAGAAGTTCGGTCTTGTCAGGATTAAGCAGAAGAAGTTCATTAACATCCAGTCTCTTATGCCCTGCACACATTGCTCAACTTTATTAACCTGTTTTTTCTCATCTAGTTTCGCTGAAAAGTACAACTGTGTAGGATAACAACGAAAACTAAAACAATGCTCATGAACTATGTTGCCCAGAGTAAGTATGTAAAGAGAAAAAAAGGAGAAAATAGCAATAGGCCTAAAATGGAACCTTGTGGAATACCAAACTCTACATGAAAACATGCAGAATAGTCAGCATTTAAATCTACAAACTGTAAGTCACTTACAGTTTGTAGATTTGTAAGTCGCTCTGTATAAGAGCGTCTGCCAAATGCCTAAATGTAAATGTAAACTGATAACGATCAGTCAAATTGGATCTGAGCCAGGAGAGGACCGTTCCCTTAATTTCTTCTGCACTGAGGTCATGTAACACACACAAAGAGATGTAACCCTGATCAGAAGCCAATAGGAGGTCATTTACTACTTTAACAAGTTCTGTCTCTGTGCGTTGATGAGGCCTAAATCCTGACTGATACAGTTGGTGTATGTTATTCTGTAGATGTAGATGAACATAGCTGCAGCGCTACTATCTTTTTCAGGATCTATCTATTCCAGATAAAATGGAGGTTTGATATCGGCCTGTAGTTGAACAGCTGACAGGGGTCAAGGTCAATTTTCTTAGTGGATTAATGACTGCTAATTTAAAACATTTTGAAACATACCATTGCTGAGTGAAGGGTTTACTATTTTTAATTGGGTTTTTTTTTTTTTTTTTTACTGCTGATACTATTTGTTTGAGACAAATAGTCTACGAGAATTGGGTCATGTGTTATATAACTTACGTACATTCACTGGACTGTGATCTTGACAGATTTATGACATATAATGTGTGTGTGTGTGTGTGTGTGTGTGTGTGTGTGTGTGTGTGTGTGTGTGTGTGTGTGTGTGAGTGAATCTTGATCACTGACCTTGACTGAGGCAAGTCAGACCTGCAGTTCTTTAACATTAGAGAATTTAACCAAATTGTAGGTCAAGTACCACCACCCCTCAGGCCTTTGATACAAAGGAAACATTCATATGCAAATCGGCAGGTTATTCTCCTGAAGTTACAAATCAAAATTGGCCAATTTTTATTCGAAAGTGAATGAAATTAAATGTAAAGTAATCAACAGATACTATACAATGTCTGAAACATTGAACAAAGAAAATTTTGATTTAACAATTATATATACTGGAACTAAGTAAAGTGACAAACTGGGACCGCCACTGAGGCTAACGCCAACATGAGGTTAACAGGAGAAACACAGTAAAAAATACTAGAAGATGGAACTGGTAACAATATACAAAGAAAAAAACAGATTTGCAACAGTATAACAAAACAGAAACAGAACAGCAAGTAATAAAGTAGCAACCGAACAAACCTAAACAGGATAACAAAACAGCATGAACCATCAGATACAAGACCAACACCAATCTAGGACGTGACTATTTATAAAGAAACTAAATAGCAACCTTGTCTCAGGTGAGTGTCCAATCACCTGACCAGGCAAACTCTCAGGATTAGGGGTAGTTCAGTGGTTAAGGCATTGAGCTATGGTTTGTAAGGTCCCAGGTTCAAACCCCACAACCACCATGTAAATGCATTTAAAGGTAACTGTTAGGGTTGTTTTTTTGTACTAGTACGCTCTCTACTAGTCTCTCTGCAAGCCGGTCCGTCTGCACTGCACCTCTGAGCTCAGGAGAACAGGTCAAAGAACAGCCACACACAGATGGTTGATCTTTCACCAGTCTGATGTTTATTATAGAAGCACACATATATATATATATATATATATATATATATATATATATATATATATATATATATATATATAATGGTTTGACACCCTCCTTTGCGAGCAGAATACAGAAATAAGGGGGCTTGAACTTTAATGTCTACAACTGATATAAAACAAACATAAAGGTCATACTACATGTAAGGTGTAATGTCAAATTATGTGGTTAGGTAAATAAAACAAGAATAGAACAGAAACTGCACGTTCTTGACTTCTTGATTTCCTCTTATTCGCACCTCTGCACACATAGTGCACCAGGGCACAGGATGTTCTGTTAGACAGGAAAGACCACAGACAGACAGACAAGAGATCATAATATCATATCAGCAAAATCTCATACAGCTCAGACTACATTCTATTTTATTTACTTGTCTGATAAATGAATTTATCTCTAACAATAACACTACATGGTCCATGTATTTACATCACACATTATCTTCAGTACTAGCTATTAAAATACAAGATAATGAGCTAAAATGGTAACCAATTTTAAGTACCAAAACCTTGCTCGTGGACTAGCATATAAATCATACTGGCCTATGTTGGATTTTTCAGCAGGCATGCTGGTCTTCCATCAGTTATGCTGGTTCACCAGCTAAACCAGCATCAGACCAGCACTAACCAGTACTAACTATACGTATAAAACATCTCACGCTAACCAGTACTAACTTATATGCTGGTCTATGCTGGATTTTTTTTTATCAGGGAACTGCTAATTTAAAGGATGAGGGAACATACTCACTGCTGAGTGACAAGTTAATTATTTTCAACAGGGGTTCTGTTATTTGCTGCTTTGTGACAATGTCAGTTGTTAAAAGCGCTATACAAATAAATTGAATTGAAATTATTGCTGGTACTATCTGCTTGAGAAAATGTGTCGGTATAGGATCTAATACACAGGTTGATGATTTTGAAGAAGAGATGAGTGAAGAGATACGTTGATCTAGCATCACTGAGAGCTTTTCTATAGTCCACCATGCATCACATTGATACTAACAGTAACAACGTTCATTTATTTATTTCAAATATGAATGTTTATAATATTAATATTATCTGTATTTCAGTCGAACAGTAATTTGCAGACGGTCCCTAACTCGCGCAGTGGGCAAGGTGCGCATGTTAGCGAATCTTCGCCACAAATCGGTATCTGGAAGCCGGAGCTCGAATATCCAACGTCCAACTTCAGACAAACTTCACCGCGGTGTGAAAATCTCCTTTCACTTCCATTGAGCCTCAGGGGTACATGCACAACCTCTCTGCGCTCCATGTGTTGGCTTTACGGGTGGGGCAAACACAGCTCGAAGGGCAACGGAGTTTTAGATGAGACCCACTGAAAAAAGAAAGTGAAACTCAGCGACGCCATTCTTTATTCGACTGTTCTGGAGTAAATTCACTGTGAGTATTTAAGACATTTAAAATTTAATATAACCCTCTGAGCGTATTGGATACATTCATATTATTTTCACAAAGACATTTGGATTTGAGATCAAACGGTTAATATAATTAATTGTAGCTTTTACTTCCTGAAAACGGAGAACACGCAGTTTTGGTAGGTGATTTGCGAGTGACATATTTAGAGGCAGCCAAAAGAAAATAGACCACCATTCTAATGTCATTTTATGTTACATATTTATTTATTTTTTCTTTTTTGTAAGCAGGCAAACCTTCAGAACCACTCGTATGATGTAAAATAAACTTCCTGCTATACACCCACACATCCTTCATCCTATTTCTCTTTCTTTCTCTCTCAAGTGCTTTACTGGCATGACACATATTTACATTCACATTCCCAAAGCTCAGAAATAAGTGAAGAATATAACATGAGTAGTGACGTATATAAAAATAATACATACATTTATATAAAGTAAAAGAGTACAGAACTTTCTTTCTGCAGTCAAAGATAAAGTAACACTTGTGAACAATATTAGAAAAAAAGAAAAAGGAAATCAAGATGAATAATAATAATAATAATAATAATAATAATAATAAATATAGTTGCAAGCAACGATGACGGGCCCAAGCACCCTGCGCCACCGCCAGACCGGGCGCACCGCACAACCTGTGTGTTATTTGCGTGTGTCAAGACTTCGAAAAAGCCATCGCCACCCGGTCTTTTCTTACTTGTTAATTGTAATTGTTTGTGTATATGTGCGAGTGCATCTGTGTGTGTGAGAGTGTTAACAATTGTAATGTGTGTGTGTGTGATATAAGTGCATTTGTAATGTGTGTGTGATATAAGTGTGTTTGTGCGTGTGTGTGCGGCTTGAGAGGTGTGTGTGCATGTGAGTGTTAACATTTCTAATGTGTGGGTGATATAAGTGTGTTTGCGCATGTGTGCGCATCGTGAGAGAGGTGTGTGTGTGTGTGTGTGTGTGTGTGTGCATGTGAGTGTTAACATTTATAATGTGTGTGTATGTATGTGTGTATGTGTGCATGTGTGTGTGATGTACTGTATGAGTGTGTTTGTGCATGTGTGAGATGTGTTTGTGTGTGCATGAGTGAAAACATTTGTAATGTGGGTGTATGTATCTGTGCATGTGTGTGATGTATGAGTGTGTGTGTATGCGTCGTGAGAGAGGTGTGTGCGTGTGTGAGTGTAAACATTTGCAATGAAAAACTCACCCATACACTATAGGTGCGCAGGACCCTCTTTTTCTCCTAAGGATTATTCTTTATGGCGTCATTCCTCACTGTAATGTCACTGAGAATGATGTCACTAAAGGTGTCACTGAATATAATGTCACTTGTTCAATGTTTTTCAGTGTAGGTTTAAGATATTATCATGGAAAGTTGTTAGGCTCAGTGAGCTCTAAATGTGTATCGAGTTTCATGTGCCTGCATGAAAGTGTGTATGTGCTATCCAGCAAATTCTCATGTGCGGGCCCCTGAAGGCCCCGGAGCACATGACTCTCGGGCATCCGAATGGCAGCAGATTCCAACCAGTCTGCCAAGTTTCATGAGTTTTTGTGCATGTTAAGATCTCCGAAAACTCTAAAAGGGTGGGGAAAAAATCCTTAGGAGAACAAGAGGGTCCTGCGCATCTATAGTGCTTGGGCTCTAATAATAATATTTACAACCACAGCGATCAGCCAACTACAGGGGACATGGGGATCAACTCTGGAATCACGTTTTAGGGCCCAAGCACTATGACATCAGCCCTATGTCGTCATAGTGTGTGAAGGGCCCTCTTCTCTTTCCTAAGGATTTTTTTTCCCCATCCTTTTGGACTTTTCGGGGGTCTTAATATGCTCAAAAACTCATGAAACTAAGCAGACAGGTTGTCATCTGCTGCCATCAGGATGCTTGAGAATCTCGTGGCCCCCACATGAGATTTTGCTGCCTAGCTCATACACACTTTCACATAGGCACACGAAACTCGGTACACATTTAGAGCTCACTGAGCCTAACAACTTTCGCACTGCATGTCCTGGGCTAAACTCAACAGGAGGCCGGTTATTATGGGTCGTTCGCAAAAACGCACCCGATGGATTTTGATATACGCGCACACACACACACACACACACGCACGCATGCATGATGCATGCACACATACATACACCAATATTACAAATGTTTACACTCACGCACACACACACACACACACACACACACACACCT
>JAAGKR010013357.1:0-14154 GCA_011419295.1 Clarias macrocephalus
CATTTCCAAACTGCCCGGATTGGGTGTATGTGTGTGCCCGGTGATTGATTGGCACCCCATCCAGAGTGTACCCTGCTTTGTGCCCTGGGTTAGGCCCCCTGCAACCCAGTATACAATATAGAAGAGGAGACAACAATGGCATATGTAAAAACAGATTGACCCCAAAGAAATGCAGCAATTTTTTTTTTCAAGAAATTCCAGGAAACTTTAAGAACATTAAGGAGCAAACAGATCAAATTACACAATGGGTCTACAGGATTACTGATTTTGGTTGTTTGTCTTCTAGATACAGAAGGGAAAGAGCATCTGACTCAGCAAAGTTCACAGTCATCCTCAATAAAACAAACTGAAATATAATAGATGACATTTGCAAAATAGAACTTTCTTTCTGTTCTTTCTGTTCTTCTAGATGCCAGTATGAGCACACAAACCACAAACATTTTCCACACACACACACACACACACACACACACACACACACACACACACACACACACACACACTATCCTTAAAAGCTCTAAAGTAACAGTTTGGTGAGACATAAACACTGCTTTAAGACAAGCAAATCAGGCAACCGCACAGAGATCCAAGCACTAAAGGTTGCTCCAAAGAAATTTCCTCTCAATGTAAGTTACTATTTCAGCTAAATATTAGCACAGAGGTGCTGTTTAGGCCCATGTGATAGTTATAGCAATACTAACTTAAGAGTCTGAGAGAGATCTGCGCACTGACTTACGCAGGGTTTGTTTTGCAACCCGGCAAAACACAATATATATATATATATTTTTTTTTGCCTGGAGCACTCACTGTTCCCAGAATCACCTTATACTGTAACCAGCTCTGTTTAAAAGAATCTAAACAAAGAGAAAACAGCCAGCTTGTTCTGACCAGCCACAAGCTGTGAAAGCACCTGCAGAGCTGGTCAAACTGGAGGACCATCTTTTCCAGCTTACTAATTACTTGATTGATTCCACAGTGAGAGGTTGTTGCATTATTTTCTTGAACTTCTTTAACTGATAACTTCTCAACAGTGAGCTGGATGGTGACTTAGTGGTTAGCCTTGTCACCTTGTGCCTCCAGGGTTGGGGTTCGATTCCCTTCTTGGGATCTGTGTGCAAGGAGTTTGCATGTTCTCCCTGTGCTTGGTGGGTTTCCTCCAACAGTCTAAAGACATGCAGATTAGGCTAATTGGAGTTCCCCGTAGTGTGGCACTGAGCTGGAAACCGGACCCCTTAAGTAGCTGCCACAGGAACAACACCTTTGCCGCAGATAGTCCAGGGTGGGGGAGCACCCGTTGCCCGACGTGCCAGATACCAAAAAAAACTGAGTAGTGACCAATCAGAACGTCTTTTCTTTCTACCAGCACTAGCCAGCTGGTCTATCAGCTGGATCAGTACATTTGGTGGCTGGTCAGATGGCATAAGATTTTCCTGCAATTTCTTACAGCCACAAAGTAGCTTTAGGACAAGCAAAGCGCAGCAATCCCAGCACCAACTCCATTGCTTAAGCACTTAAGTTCAAAGAAATGTCAAATGTTTAAATGCGGTAACCCTTCCTTACTACCGTCTCAGCATGATGGTAAAGAATTTGAGCTTATGTAATACTCGTGGAATGTTAGTTCAAAAAGTCCACCAGGCATTCGACACTTGACACCTGACCCCTGGCCTACGTCTCGGCTTGGCATCCTGGCGAAACCTTTTTCCTTCTTTCCTGGAACACGCAACATATTAACCCGCAACTTCTGCAAAACTGCAAAAAAGACTTTATCATACATAATGGATATCCTGCAGCCAGAAAGATCATAAAGTTAAAAGAGGAACTTCTTAAAAAGAGGTTTCAATCAAAGCGCTGCTTTTGGGGGGGGGGGGGGGGGGGTAGAAAAGTCGCAACAGCACCACCAAGTGGACGTCCAGTGCATTATTTCACGTAATAGGACAAGTTAAACGTATAGAACGTGTTTGTGGAGTAGTATAAACAAATCGGTGCGTGCAGGCACTTAATGAATTGTAAAATATACAGTATATACTTGATTAACATGCAATATATGAAATTAGATTTTTTTTTATTGCTTAATGGCGACATATTTTCATTGAGACAGCAAACCTTGGTCTTTTGTTTTAGACTCAGATCAGGTCTGACTGACTGATTGTCAAAGCTTATAGGCACACAGTTCTAGCATTTAAACTTTAAACATAAAGTATAAAATTTATGCGTTAATAAAAAATATATATAAATATATATATATACTCAGCATTATTGAACATTACCTCTTCCACGGTGAGCGGCATACATATTCTATATTCCTTCATCAACATCCTCCTCCTTTGAGTGTGTGTGTGTGTGTGTGTGAGGTTGGGTTCGACTTCAATGGCACAGCTTATCTGCACGGCTGAGTTGGAGCATTTGTCGGTAAGAGAAGCAAAAGTACTTCAGCAATATCAGTGTTCCCGAGTCTGGAGATGATTCCCGGCTGATCTCTTCATTAGACCGCTCACGTCTTTTGCTGATTCGCCTAAAGAGGAGAATGTTGCATTAAACAGCATTAAACTGGCAACTGATAAAGTAGAGATTATTCCTGCTTTAACGCTCTTTCCAACTCGGCTCAGTCCTGCCACTGCTCACCTGTCCCGTTCTGGGGACGATGAAGGTTTTGCGCGAAATGTCAGCGAACAAATTTGCACTGCTTTCTGGCCAGTAGGCGAGAAACACTGAGACCTGCTTATTTTATCGTCCGGACCGGTTGTAAAAGCAGTGTTGTCAGGATGCTCCTTGTGTGTGTGTGTGTGTGTGTGTGTGAGAGAGAGAGAGTGTGTGTGTGTACACAACTGCAGCCGCGCTGTTCAGCAGAGTGCAGATACCACAGCAACCAGCAGGCGGCGCCAAAATCTCTTTATTACACAGCTCACACGCAGTACATTTCTGAAACATGGCTCTCTCACTCACTCATCGTCTATACCGTCATATCCTGTATAAAGGGTGGCATGAAGCCTATCGCAGGAGACTTTGGATTGGGTGCCAATCCATTGCAGGTCACACACCCTGACGCCTCATTAGTTTAATCTGCATTTCTTTGGACTGTAGGAGGGAACCAGAGTACCTGGAGGAAACCCAAAAATCACTGGGAGAACATGCACCCACCAAGAGTATGGGGTGAGCGTAGGGTTGAGGGTCATCCCCAAGGACCCAACAATGGCAGCCCACTGCAGGGCGGCGGGGCTCAAACCTAGATTCAACGATCAAAAGATTAAAGCCTTGGCCTCCTGAGCCTCCACGTATTATTACTCCATCAGTCGGAGCACTGGTGGCTCAGTGGTAGGTTTCTCGCCTGCCATGCGTAAGGCCTGGATTAAATTCCCACCCAATACTCAAACCCCAGCCACTGGATAAAATATGAGGTTTGCATCAGAAAGGCCATCCTGTGCCAAAGTTGTGTGCGGATGGGACGGTCCGCTGTGGCAACCCCTCGACGGAAGCAGCCGAAAGACTACCTCCATCAGTCACTTTCAATAATCGTTCAGTCTGAGTGGATTTGGAATCCATCCCAGGAACAGAGGAAACAAAAGAGGAATACATCCTGGATGGGATGCCAGTCCATCACAGGACACTATGCATAAACACATTCACACCTCAGAACAATTTTTCCGAGCCTGTTATTAATCAATCTACTGACAGGTTTCTGGATGGTGGCACATAACCCTAGTCTCTTGAGGTTTAACACAAGCATAGAGAAACCAGACAATACAATTCATCATCATCATCATAGTCGTTGTCATCACACTGAAACTAAGACATCATCATAGCATTAAACTTTACATAGCACTTTTCTGACATTTAAAATGCGGAATGCTTCATATCCATCCATTCAGGCCAACATCAATAAGCAACGGCGAGCAATAAAACCTATACAGCTAACAACCATTGCTGTAAGGGTTGGTGATGTTGTTGAGCATCTCAAACTCTGGCATCCTACAGGCACACACTCGCATACACCTTAGTGTACAAATTCAAACCCTCAATCCTAATCAGTGATAGCAGTCACCTAGAAGGTAAGTCATGTCAATTGGACTTCTTTCTTGTTAGGTAGATACCTAACAAAAAGAATCCCAATTGGCATGAATCAACTTCTAGTCAACCTTACATGAGAATCTTTACACACATAGTGCAAGCAGCGCTAACGACTACGCCACCATGTGGCCTCAAAGAACTGTGGAAAAAAATCCCTATGAAATAATACAAAGCAGAATAAAAAATATCATAGTAAATAATATTCATACATATTTCTATATATTACTGTATAGTCCTGCATTGTATTACTAGAGATACGATTTTATACTGCAAATCGTAATAATACATACAACAAAACATACAATAAAAATACAACAAATTGCATCAATATTGTCTGTACTAAGATGTTGATGTGTATGCTATGTGCTCTCTCTCTCGCTCCTGCTGTTACAACATTTGAGGAAGTTAATAAAAGGGAAATAAAATGAATGTATGCAGATACAACAGTGATTTTTGGTTTTGCTTGTCCAGTACCACACCTATTATTAGATGTAAATTTATCACCTTTGTGGCTGTAATAAAGACATAAGCAAAATATTTGCATTACTAATTGCACTCCATACGGAAGAAGGATAAACCAATAGCTCTCATTATGTAGAAACAGCATTTTGTGTTCAGTCCTAGGATGGCTTCCGATTTCTTTACAGGAAGCCTACACATTTCACAACAGAGGAGCTAACACATATCCATTTTTTTCTTAGAAAGACAAAGTCATTCTTTTCTGTGAAAAGATACACAGATAATCTCTGGTGGCTGGTATAAAAGACAAAAACAAAAGTCCACACAAGGCTCAATTTTTATTTTAATAAATGTCTTATTGTGGATTTCTTGGACAAATATAGGGCAAAGTGATATAGCTCCACTGATGATATAAACACTGGGCTCGGGCTGACTTTTTTCTAGGCCATACTGTAGATTCAAACAGCCTATTAGTGACATTCATCTAAATGTATAGAGCTAAGTTTAGTGTTTATAGTCTGCTTAGTGTCGATGGTAGTCAAAAGAAACAAAGCATTGACCCAGTAGAGCATTACAGACATGAAACTCTTTAAAAAAAAAAAATAAAGCTGCCTGTTAAACTGATTATGCCATTAATTACCTAAAGAAATAATGCATTGTTCAGTACTAAGCGTTTTGTTTCCTGTATTTGGTTTCCGTGCAGTTTTTACCATTACACTACTTTGGTAAACTTAATAAATTATCAAATGGCTGATCAGTTTGAACTGAAGAGCTTACTACTATCAGCTGAATGGAAAAACTTTGAACGATTATTTTTGGTTAGAACTGCTTGGACCAGTGCATTGTCAAGCTATACACCTAGCTGTATATCACATGATGTGTGAACACTATAGACACATTCAACCACTCTTTGCTTACTCATTCTCTATACCACTTTACAGGGTCATGAGAGATCTGGAACCTATCCCAAGGCACTATATGAGGATTGGCAGATTGGCCATGTACATACACATTGAACTGGGTACCAATCCATCGCAGGGCACACAAGCACACACTACGGGCCATTTGGAAATGCTAGTTGGCCTATGGTGGGACTGATTAAATCAGCGTACCCAGAGGAGCATGCAAACTCAACATACTGTACATGCACCCAAAACGGGTATTGAACGCCTCGACTCTGGAAGTGCGATCAGTGCTACCTGTTACATCACCTTGCTACGCTATAGATACACAGCTTTGCAAATTAATATCAAGGACCAGTCATCGCTGCTTATCATTACAGGTTAATCCATAGACAGTTTTTATTCATAGATTCATAGGCCACATGTTTACCTTTCTGCCATTTCCAGTACCATCACAATTAAGGTCTGTTTACAATTATACACCCTTTACGCTTTTTTTTCTATATGGGAGTGTACATCACATTTTCATGATTGTAATAAAATATTGCTGTTGTTTTTACCACTTTATTCTGTATACAGGGTTGCAGGGGGCCTGGAGCCTATTCCAGGAAACTTCCAGGGTACGAACTCTTGCTCATTCACATACTATGGGTAATTTGTGAGTGCAAAATTAGCCTAATCTGGCTAATCTACATTTTCATAATGAAACATGTAATTGTCTAATAAAGGTCTAACATAAAGAGGTGACGGTCACATAACCCTAGTCCTTAGAGGTCTAATAACACAGACATAGGGAGAATATAGACTAGACACACAATTGATCATCATCATCATCATTGTCATTATTAATCCTTACACTGAGATTGAGACAATATTCCTTCATCTTCTATACAACTTATCCTGTGTACAGGGTCCCAGGAGACTTAGGGTGCAAAGCAGCATACACCCTGGACAGGGTCCCAATCCATCACAAAGCGGGCACACACATACTACAGGTAATTTGGAATCTGTATATCATTGGACTGGAAGTAAACCGAAGGATCTGAAGAAAACCCACCAAGCATGGTAGAACAAGCAAACTTCAGGCCATTATCGGACCCTCAGCTCTGGAGATATGAGGCCAGAGTCCTAACCACTATACCACTGTGCCACCTAAGTATGGCACGCACACTCACATCACTGCTCATAATGATTGGATAATGTATAGACAGAGTTCAATCATAGATTTGTGGGCCCCAGCTTTCTAACAGTTTTGATACCCTCACAATTTGGGTACATTTACAGTTAAACAAATTTATGTTGTTTTTTTTTTACTGTATACACATGTACATCGTCACAAATCAATTTCATACATTTCATGACGGTAATGAAGCCTTTACAGGTCTAATAAAGGCCATGGGGGTGACTTTACCCTATGACAGGGTGTTATAACGCTACATGACGGTAGCAATTCCAGGAAGCCGCGCGCAGTAAATATTTGACCATAATGCCGTGCGACAGGCTGACAAGTGGATTCAAGATGGCGTAGAAAGTGAAGCTAGGTAAGTGCAGACTTCCTCCGAGTCCTTTTCTCTGCTCTCCTCTCACATTAGGAACAACGACTTGTTTGGGTTTGCTGCTAATATTACAGATGTCGGGTGTCTGAAAGCGCACGAAAAGCCAAATAAGCACCGTGGCGAGCTGCGGAACGACTCGGTACACAATAAGGCCAGAACCGCAGCCCTACAAAACTAAAGCTAGCTAACGTTAGCTAGGATAGTTAGCGTCAGCTAGTTTGGCTAAGCTTATAGCGTGCTAGTTCGCGCGTCCCGTCACTTTGTACTTGGACGTAACAGGTTGCAGGTACATGTCTGCAGTTGTTTACGGCGCTCCGTCGTCTCGGACACCGCGGACGTTCCTGGACGTCGTGCCAGACATTGCGTAAACACGACTACACGGGGGCGTTAGTCGCTCAAGGCCAGCTAGCGGTATTTTTCCCACCTGTTTTCCGGATAATCCCGCCTCCCTTAATGTGATTGGTTAAGGCGCTGCCGCTTATTTAGCTGTTATTGCGTGGTCTCGAACTCGGCGCGTGTGTTGACGAAACACTAGCCAATTACCTCACAAGAGGCGGGATTTATCTAAATATAGGTGTGGAAAAATAACGCAGCGAGCTAGCCTTCTAGCAGGCGACATCACAGTTGGGAAAAGCAGAACTGTAGCCAAACGTCTGCTCAGCACGGATCGGTTTATTATGCAGATCAAGAAATGCACGCCGTGATTTCTGAGAAGTTCAGAGCTGCAATAACGTTGATAATTTAGCGTCGTGTGCTGTGCTTTTGTGTGTCCCGTTACAATGAGGCTAGTTGTTGTTTTTCCTCGCCAGATGATGGGACATCTATTATTAACTGACCCGGAATCCAAATATAGGCCCTTTGTGTTTTTTCTTAGTCTCCCTGTCGCCTTTTTTGGTATGTTCCCCGTTAATTAACCGAGATATAAGGTTGAAAATGCACGAAGGAGCGGGGAGATGTTCAGACTTGCCTTGCCTTTGATATCAGAGCCACACCAGAGCCACGTTGTTTTTATCAGAGCTAAAGATCCCTCCTTCAAGTAATGATCTGCGTCTGCAGTTTTTTTTATTTTTAAGTAAAATATTCAGCTTTTATACATCCTGCGTGTGATTTATTATTATTATTATTCCAAGCTTTGTGTTAGTAACACCAGTCATAAACTTTAAAAGACAGCTCTGTTTATCAGGAAGCACAAGAAGCATTTATTGTGTACATGATGTACAGGAGATTCACTCAAAGTTGGTTTGTTACAGAAATAGGAATAATCCCATATGTTCGAATTGGATAGTTAAATAAAGTCCTTGGCAATATGAGACGGATAAAAAAAATAAACACATGAGTATGTTCACTGTTTTAAGCAGCATGGTCTGTAAAGTGTCTATAGACTCGACCATTCTTTAACTTCAACACGGGTAGAAAAACACATGAAGAAATGTCTAGTTTTAAAATATCACAAAACAGTGCGGCCAAACAGAAGTATGGATGGACAGAGTAGTGTTGATTGGTATAGCAGTTATGCATCAAAAAGTGCGGTACGGCAAGGCATGGTTATAAATCTAAACACAGGGTTATAGCTCACATTTAGTTCACATTACAAGCCTGAACTCAAATCCATGTTTTCCCCCCCTAATGTGAGACAGATATATATATATTTTTTAAATAGGTGTGTCTGAATGCACAAATCTGATGTTTTTTTTCTGGTCAGATGTTGGTCACTTTCGTATGTGATACTAGATTGGATATCCAGTACTGTGCAAAAGTTTTAGGCTCTGTGTTACCTGTAGTAAAAGTGGGGTTTCAAAATGTTTATCATGTCTGCTTTTTTATGTACAAAATCCAAGTGTATCTTAAACATTAATGAATACATAACATTACTGAAGATTATTTACATGCCTTTATGAAAAGCAACATATTACATGAAGATCAGGCTTCAGATGAAAACAAATAAAAACCTAATGTTGGCTTCTGGGTGTGACAAAGTTCCCAGACGGACTCTTATTCTGCAGCACGTTCAGTAAAATCAAACAGCTGTTGTACTTATAAGACTGCACAAATCTGTACAACACTGCTGAGTTTCATATTAAATTTTGACTGTTTTTTTTATTACTTTTTAGTGGAAAAACTTCCTTTATAGAAGTTTATTTTATATGCATATGTCTTCAAAAGCATCTTTTTCTCTAGTTTGAACAGTACTGTAAGTAAAAAGGCTATTAAGTTTTACTGAGCGTGCTGGAGGATATGCCAGAGTTCTGGTAACTTTGTCACACTTGCTTCTTTCTATTTTAATGCAAAACCCAGGAATATAAATTAGGTTTTTTGTTTTTATTTGAAAACTAGTTCATCACATGGTATGTTGCTTGCTTTACAGGCATACATATATTCTTCTGTAATGTTATATATTTATGAATCTTTAAGGTAATTTTAGTTATTGTAAAGGGTTTTGTATGCAAAAGTACAGACATAAACATAGATAAAAGTTGTATGAAAGATAATATGGTGCCTAGGACTTTTTCACAGTGCTGTATATCTGATATTGTTTAGATCTGAGCAGGGAGATGATGTCATCATTCAGCACCGGAAGCACAGGGATTTAATTTCAACAGTGGAGGAGAATGTAGTCATCAGAGGGAAAGTGAAACCTGTGATTCAGTAAATATTTGGGGTAATGGTTCTGTCCAAGCAAAGCTGGTGGGAACCGACAGAAACAGAGTAGTGTTTTCAAAAGGAAAGACAAGACCCGAGCAAGGCCAATCAGCCCTCTCCAGGCCCTCGTCTGCGAGAGGATACAGCATCACCCGGCAGTCGAACTCGTGATCCCCAGATGATCGGGCACTTGTCCATGGGAGAGTCAAGTACGCTGTGATTTAGTGTCATAAAAGATAACCGCTCTTGGGGAAACAGGTTTCTATTATGTAATTTTAAGCCACACCTGGAAGCGCAGGCTTCGCTGAGGGTCAGTAGGTGTGTGGCAAGGATAGGTTTGCAAATATATAAATAAATAAATAAATAAATAAATAAATAAAAAACAACAACCCCACAGTGGTTACTTGGAAGTGTGCCCTTTGCTTGTCCTACCCGAAGCACGGCTTTCCTTCTGATGGTGACCAAGCCGTGGAACCTCATAATCAAGTCCCAATCACTAAAACGGAATAAAATTGACTGACGTGTCACGCTTAATCTGATCAGCACCAGAGTTGCGGTAGTGGTGTAACTTGTAAATACTGTAAATAAACTGTTAATTGAATTAATTTCTGAGATTTGTTGTTTAAACACCTCGCTAGCTGTCACTTCCTACTTCAGTTTAGCGGCTTGTTTTCAGTTACCGCCTCCGCCCCACATTTTTTTTTTCTCTAAACTTGTAAAATAATTTTCTCCTCATACATACAATTAGAGACTGAAAATGAAATGTTAATTTAATGCAAAACTAGGGAAGCGCAAAAAAGTTTCATCTCGTACTTATCCGTAACCGAAAGTTCCTTGTTATAAAACAAACAAACAAAGAGGTGCTGCTGCTCTGTCCTGACACACCATTGTGTCCATAATAACTGGGGTATTGGCCAAAATATGTCACTGTATATAGAGATTGGTGAAATATTATGATATAGCTTAGCATGTCATTTTAGTTTTAAACTTTTTTTTTTTTTTTGGTCTCATCCTTATTGGTTATAAAACTAACAAGTGTTTTATTTTTCAAAATTGATCTGCATGAGATGTTTTGTGTCATGTGCTAAGGTGTCCTCTAATCCTCAAGCAAACATGAAATATTCCTGATATTGAATTATTTATTTATTTTTCATTTGCAAAAGCGTAGTAATGGTGCTAAGCACAATATAATGTGCTGTTTAACTGCTGCAAATTTATTCCTTTATGTCAGCTGATCAAAAAATACATTGCAATTCTATAATGTATTGAGAGATGTGTAACTATGAACTGTTGTATGTAGTATTCAAAAGTTTTTTTCAAAATGTTAAAAAAAACAACACAAATTTTTAGACCCTCTGGTAAACATGAAATGAGACACACATTCACACTCTCAATTTAGAGTCGCCAATCCTTCTACCACCACGTTATGGAGAGGTGAGAGGAAACCGGAGAAACTGGAGTAAACCCATGTCGACACAGAGAGAAGTAACCCGAGCTTGGGATCGAAAAATTCATTCGGTGTTAGCTAATCAAAACATTTTAAATGCTGCCAAAATTGGCTTTCCAAAGCTGCAGTTTCATGACTTGATAAAACAGTTAGATGAAGAAGGTCATGAAATCTAGAAAAAATGCTGAATGTGGTTACTGCTATAACATCTCGCTCTGTATCTCCTCCTCAGATACTCTGTCCCAGAGTCATGGAGGACAGGAGGCCCCAGAAGTCATGTGAAGAGGCCATTGGATCGTTAGTGAGGCAGGACTATAATGCTGCGGTGGCCCACAGCACAGATGCCCTGCTGGCCCTGGGAGCGACCCCACCCACCCCCAACGCAACCCTTCTCCACAAGTGTGCACTCCTCTACCGCATAGCAGCCCTGCTACAACTGGTGAGCTTCCAACATCTTTACCACTCGTTTTTATTTTGGCAGAAATTTAAGCATGATGTCTAGTGTCTTCTTATTTTTATGTTTCATTTTTAAGTCAGGATGGAGTTGAGTAATGAGCTGCAC
The DNA here is from genome assembly GCA_011419295.1 of Clarias macrocephalus. Taxonomy (NCBI): domain Eukaryota; kingdom Metazoa; phylum Chordata; class Actinopteri; order Siluriformes; family Clariidae; genus Clarias; species Clarias macrocephalus. The sequence goes on from JAAGKR010013357.1 coordinate 11,632, forward strand.
ATGGCCTTTAGGAAACAATTTTGAATTAAATTGAAAAGGCAAAAAAAAAAAGGCCAGATCCACTGCCACAGTGTACACAATTGTTTACACAGTGTACACAATTGTTTACACATTGTACATTTTTTGTGCAGATTAAATATAACCAAAGACAACTGTCAAAATATAAAATATTACCTAATTTGGTGTTTCTCATTTCTACTCATGGAGCATCACTCTTGATGTTATAGTGTTTTCCCTTTCCCCACTTTTGCCCAGTTTGTCTTTCTTCATTAGCTAATGAGCTGCAAGCAGGGAAACCATGAAAACCAAGAAAATATGTTAGAAATGCTGAACTAAATTTCAGCTTGAGCCAGGTTTGCTATAAAACTTCAACACTTATTTTGCAATCGACCAAAAATTGCACATTGTTGAGAATTCTTCAGTCTCAGCTTGATAGCCGGTGTTTAAAATGCATAATGTGACGTCCTCATCAGCAGCTGATTTTTGTGCCATTGTGACCAGAGTCAGTGGCTGAAAATTTTGATTGAAAGCTTAGTGTGAGTGCATCAAACTCCTCTTCTTTACCTTTTTAAAAAACAGTTTCTTTACACTTGAAATGATCAGGACTTGTCTGCCACATCACCTTCTGCACAAACCCAGCATCATGCTGATTATTGTCATGGGCAGAATTCTTGCAGGCTTGTTGTTAAAGGATTTTTGTCATATCGTCAAACGCATGTGATATCACAATCTATAATAATCTCCTACAGCGTGACAAATAAAATCATACATCTAGCGAGATTTATAAAATCTGGATGTATATATAAATTAAAATATTATATTTCAGTTAAAAGGTTAGCTGTGACATAACACCACTTTTTTAAGCCAATGGGGGTCTAGATTAATTATGTATTTATAGGCTAAATATTCTTAATTATAACAGACTATCGCCAATGCCGGTACGTTTTCAGGAAGGTTCCAGTAGGACTGTGCTGTTAGTTGAGAGGTCCAATTTAGAATAAAAATATATTATAGTGTATTATTTCAGTGGCAATATTTTGATGCAGTAAAAAGTTATGGTGTTTTTTTATTAAAATGTTTATGCTTACCTGTGGTATCGTCGTAGGGTTTCAAAGTCTGCTTCTACATAAAATCATATATTTCTGTTCATAAAGGAAAAGTTTGATAATTGACATTACCATTGAATCTACTCAAATGCTATGCTATGTTTAGCTACCTCAGATAGAAATGTAAGCAGCTTTGTTAATATGATGATGGAGAAAATTTCAAGTCACACCAGAGCTTTGTCTGGTGAAAGGTATAAAACTGATTGATGTTCACAAAAGATTTCAAGCAAAGTGTGGCACAGACACTTAGCCACAATAAAAAGAGTAGAATGGTACCAATGTTTAAAAAAAAAAAAAGGCCCCACACCCTTGAAAATTGATAATAAAACTTCTTAAGTTTATTTGGCATACAAGTTTAATCCATTCTGGAGGCAAGTTCTTAAGGTGAAAAAAAAATTTGTATTACAAACCGTAAGGAAATAATGTAAATGCAGATAATCCGTTTCAGCCACCCAAAAATATTATTAATTTCAAAAAACTATAATAATATTTTTTGCAAACAGTCAAAACTTTGAATTAAGTAAAATACTCACTAAACCTTAACTTATGATTTCTCTTGGCACCACCCGCCTTAAAAATTAATTCTTTGGACCCATAGTGCTATTTCTTCACAAAAACTTTCCCCAAATGCAAAAAAAAAAAAAAACATCCCACAAAATAAGAAACTTTCCACTGATGCAAGTTTTGAACGGCTCCCGGATGTACACACGACTTGGCTGGCTTACGTCCTATTCGCACAGGACTAGTATTATCTGGGGACCTTGTTTGATTTGTAAGAATTGCGGAGGTTGTCTCTGATATTAATCCCATGCGAATTGGCCATGTCTGTAATTTGTAAAGTAAAAATTCACCCGCAAATTACCTACCACACTGAGGTCCTGTGATGATATTAATCTCGTGCGAATCAGCATGTCTGCGATTTGGCCAGTATTTGGCGGGGTCGTACATACTTTTTCAATGTTTTTATTTCCTGTGCACCTTTTTCATTCATCTCCCAGGAAGAATAGAGGCTGTGTTGGAGTGCTTTGAAAGTATTTTGGGTGCTGGGTCATAACTCTACACGCCAAACAAGAATACAATGTTCAGAAAGAGAAAGCTGAAAACCATCAGAAGAGCGAACGCAAGAAGAATGATTAGCTGGAGATGGATGACGTGTATAGCAGCATGCAACACACTGCTGTTTACATCATACAGCTAGATCTATAATAACAAGTGTTTGTTTTTATCTTAACATCATATCCAGGAGGGGAGTTAGTAAAACCGAGTAAAATCACAGTCTTTGCTTATCACGTGCGAATGCGCCACACAAAATTCAGATGTGTGGAGGGGTAATTTCTAAATCGCACGAGGTTTCTCAGATAATACTCATTAGGACATTAGGCGGCTCAGTTCGTTTGCTCATATGCCAAAAATGCTT
>JAAGKR010013358.1:0-14150 GCA_011419295.1 Clarias macrocephalus
ATTCATTTTGAGAATCCAGAAGACCCTCTGAGAACAGCATTCTTGTCCATACTGGACTCAGTAGGAGTAAATCAGTGTGTAGTAGGACCCACTCATAAAGCAGGTCACACTTTAGATTTAATATTATCCTTCGGATTAAGTATAGGAAATATAACCACAATTCCACAGTCTGAAGTTATCTCAGATCACTATCTTGTCTCGATTAAAGCGTGTCATAGTAATAATGTACACACAGCACCGCGCTACTGCCTTAAACGTACATTTACATCAAATACCGCACAGAGCTTCATCAATAATCTTCCAGAATTATCAACTTTGATTGGATCGCCATCTGACTTCACAGAACTCGAACAGGCGAATGAATATCTAGAGTCAGCACTTCGTTATAGCTTAGATAATGTAGCTCCAGTTAAAAGGAAAATGATTAGAGATAAGAAACTCGCTCCTTGGTATAATGACCACACGTGCTTTAAAACAAACCGCTCGAAAATTCAAACGTAAATGGCGCCAAACTAAATTGTTAGTATTCAAAATAGCTTGGAAGGAGTGCATACTGAACTATAAAAAAGCTCTCAGTGATGCTAGATCAACGTATCTCTCCACTCTTATAGAAAATAATAAAGACAACCCAAGATTTCTATTTACAAACTGGACTCCTTTTAATTTTAACACATCTCCTGTTACACTGAACTTCCAGTACACATTATTAAGTTGATCAATCGCTGCTATCCGTTATCACCCAGATGAGGATGGGTTCCCTGTTGAGTCTGGTTCCTCTCAAGGTTTCTTCCTATTACCATCCCAGGGAGTTTTTCCTTGCCACCGTCGCCCTCGGTTTGCTCATCAGGGACCATCTGATCATTTTGATTCATACACATTGCATACAGACTTACTTCTTTTTATTGTGTAAAGCTGCTTTGCGACAATGTCAATTGTTAAAAGCGCTATATAAATAAAATTCACTTGACTTGACTATTTACAACGCTTCCATTATGCGGTCGATGGTGCCAGCTGAGGATAAAAGAGAAGAAATCATTAGTGTGAATTAATCACCAGCTGGTGCGCATTCCCGCGGCACCGCCCCTTCGGACACCTGAAGAAGGGGAAGCCGTTTACCTAGTGAGCCCGGGAGTGTGCGAGGAGCGATAGATTTAGGTACATGCCGCCATGCCGCAATATATATATTTATATATGTACACACTACTGCTCAAAAGTTTGGGATCACTTGCCAATTTCTTTCTTTTTTTTTTTTCATTTTAGTGATTAATTTTCTACATTCTACAACAATACCAGGGATTTCAAAACTATGAAATAGCACATATGGAGGTAGAGAATTATTTAACAACAACAACAGTCAGGTGTTATTTCAAGACATGAAGGTCAGCTGTTCTGGAACAGTTCTTGCAAGAACAGTATTGTGTCGAGTGCATTTGTAAAACCCATCAAGCACCATGATGAAACTGTCTCTCATGAAGATACAAACAGCACCTCAGATTAGAGCTGATTAAACTTTTGAGTGGTTGTGTGTAACTCCCACCATCTCTCAGAGATCAAGGAAGACATTCCAGTTTTCTGTTTTCTGTTATGGCACCTAAGTGGTGGCATGAAATTCCTCTAGATGCCCATACAGCTGAGTCTTTACCAATCTTTAAATGACGACTCAAAATGAATTTGTTTCTTTAGTATTTGGACTAAACCCCATTAAAATCTGTAAATTTTTCACAGGACGCGTGCACAAACAGACAAAAATTCCAAGAAACATCTTGATGTGTTCAATTACTCATCTCGCGTCCTCACAAATTATTTTTTTGCAAATATCTTCAATATATAGAAATGCCAACTTTACAGTTTTATTATAGATAGATAGATAGATAGATAGATAGATAGATAGATAGATAGATAGATAGATAGATAGATAGATACGTATATGTGATATGTAGATATGTCAATTCAATTTTCAAATTAATTTTGTAGGAAATTCCAGTCCTGAGCTATCGATCGACTGAAGTCACAGGTCCCCAGAGAACAGCTGTCTACATCAGTCGAGGACAGGACAGGACAGTCTTCATGGAAACCATCCCCAGCCACCACACGAATCCAGGCAGACCGCACGGGGCATCCATGCGACGAGATCTCCAATCAGAAGCTGGACTCCAGGACGGGTTAGACGGGTCCAGAGGCCAGAGGGGTCTGGATCACTGGCAACTCAGGAGCAACATGTATAGCTCAACAGAGAGACAGAGAGAGAGAGAGGGAAAGGAGAGATGGCAGTTAGGTCTGGTCACAGTCAACATGTATAAGATGAATGTATATTTAGTGCAGAGAGCAAGCAGGGACTCCGGCAGGACTGACTATAACAGCATAACTAAAAGGGAGGAGCCAGAAGGAGACACACACATGAGGGGGAACTGGGATGTAAAGCAACCAATCACCTCACCGTCAACAAACCTGAGTGATCAATGAGAGTGGGGAGGACAGCATCTAAACATACCAGTTCACCAGATACTCTACGTCCATGAGTCCCCCAGATCTGCTCCTTTACCTAAGGCTCATCTATTTACAAACATGCTGCGCTAAATAAACAGGTTTTTAGTCTAGACTTAAACACTGAGACTGTGTCTGAGTCCCGAACATTAATTGGAAGACTATTCCATAACTTTGGGGCTTTGTAAGAAAAAGCTCTGCCCCCTGCTGTAGTTTTAATAATACGTGGTACTGACAGGCAGCCTGCATCCTTTGATGGAAGTAGGCGCGGCGGATCGTAAGACACCAACAGTTCACTCAGATACTGCGGCGCGAGACCATTTAATGTTTTATATATCAAAAGTAGTACCTTAAAATCGATGCGAAATTTCACAGGGAGCCAATGCAGTGTAGATAAGACAGGGATGATGTGCTCGTATCTTCTGGTTCTAGTGAGGACCCTCGCTGCTGCATTCTGCACCAACTGAAGCTTGTTTATACACCTAGTTGAACAACCAGACAGTAAGGTGTTACAATAGTCCAACCTAGAGGTGATAAAAGCATGAACTAGTAGTGTGGGAGAACTCGAGGGAAGGGTGAAAACGAGATGTGCAGCTGGGTTCTGGATCAGCTGCAGTGAACAAAAGGTGGACAGAGGCAGACAGAGTGAGTTGCAGTAGTCTAGAAATAACAAGAGACTGAACAAGCACCTCAGCAGTCATCTGCATAACAATTCTATGAAAAGGACCAAGTCCTATGGGACACCAGTAGAGAGTCTGTATGGGGCAGAAGTGGATCCTCTCCATGTCACATTGTATGACCTATCTTCTAGGTAGTAAGCAAACTATTGCCATACTGTGCCACAGACTTCAAGGCTTGTAAGAATAGATAATAGAATATTGTGGTTCAGTATGTCAAATGCAGCTGAGAGATCCATGTTGAGGAGGGCAGATGATAGTTTAGCTGATGTAGCAGAATGGAGCTTCTCAGTGACTGAGAATGAGCCACTTTCAATCTATTGTAAATTGGTTGGGATCATTCAGGTTGTTCTGCGAGAGGTAAAGAGGCATTTGGTTGTAAACAGTGCATTCAAGAATTTTAGAAATTAAAGAGAGAAGTGTTACTGGGCGATAGTTGATGTTTTCTGGATTTAGGCAGAATTTCATGAGGATGGACGTAACCCTTACCTTCTTAAAATCAGCAGGAACTTGACCTAAGGAATGGTTGATGATGGTTGTGATGGAAAGGAGGTCTTGTGAGATGGCCTGGAACATTGTAGAAGGGATTGAGTCTAATAAAGAGGTAGTGGGGTTGGAGGACAAGATGAATTTCATCAGTTGTCAGTTTGGAAAATCCTGCTAAGAGAGTGGACATAAGGTCCTGAACTTCTGCTGTAGGTGTTGGGTTGGGAGCAAAGGTCTGGCAGATTGCTGCTTTTTTCCCTTCATAGAATATGGCAAAGTCATCAGCAATCAGAGAGGATGGAGCAGGAGAAGTTGTCGGCTAGGACAGGGAGCTGATTAAGCACCATAGCCAAACAGAAATCCAGCTATGAGAACCAACCTACCCAATGACACTTAAACAGTACTCTCATAATCAGGTACAGAACTCACTGATCGTATATAAGGATATCATATAATAAAATATTATAACATAATAAAAAAAGATATCTTGGATCCTGAACAGCATCTATGCTAATTCTTTTCCACCTGTCCTTCCTTTCTCTACCCATCCCGAGGCATCTGGAGATTGTGTCAGCTCCAGTAGGCAGAGGCCGACTCTGCGAGGATCCTGAGGCAGCCAGAGAAGGAGCAGCTCCAGCTGAATTCTGCTTCATGATGGTTTGGAGTTACACATGCTGCTCCTGAGCTCCCAGTGATCCAGACCCCCCTCTGTCTTCTGCTCCTGCTGACTCATCCCCAGTGGCGGCCAGTCAATACAGCCGCCCCCCCCCCTTAAAGTTAGTCAGAGAAGAATGTTACTGAAACATGTAATTATTTAACATAATTATTATTTATTTTAATAATGAAATGAACTCATTTAGTCACTAATATTCAAATTGCAATAATTTTTTTTTAAACTGTATTAAGTTCATTTGTGTTCGAGTGTCTATGTAGGCATGTAAATCTTTGAAAAGCATGTGACTTGAGGCTGAGCTCTAATTGGATTTTGTTCAATATTGTTTTTAAATATTTGTGCTTATGTGATTGGACCATGTGATTCTCCACGAGTCTTTTCCAGCAGTTCTTATGGCGAGCAAAGCTGCTGACTGGATGTGATGTGAGTCAGGACTTTATTTTATACTAGTAGTAATGATGCACAATTACCTGATAAATGCCTATTTACAGGCCAGTATTAAAATTTTTATTTTAATTTTGTTTGCGCCACCCCAAATATATATCAACCACAAATCAATAAGAATAATTAAATTCAATTCAATTCAATTTTATTTGTATAGCACGTTTGATGATTGACATTGTCGCAAAGCAGCTTTACACAATCAAAAGAATTAAGTTTGTATGAAAGGTGAATGTGTATGAATCAAAATGATAAGATTGCTATAACTGATTACATGTTTTTCACATATTTTGCCTATATAGAAATAACTATGGGTAACTATAAGTAATTTAATAAGCATGTGAGAAATATGATTACTATGAGAGGCATGGAATTGTTATTCCCTTACAGCACACAATATGAGTGAGATATTGGTGTGTGTGCGTGTGTGTGTGTGTGTGTGTGTGTGCGTGTGTGTGTGTGTGTGTGTGTGTGTATGTGTGTGTGTGTGTGTGTGTGTGTGTGCGTGCGTGCGTGGAGATCACCAGTTTCTGGAACACGAAAAGTTTCTCTAGTAGCAACATCCAAACTATGATCAAATTCAGAGATCAGACTTTTTCTTCATTCTGATGTATGATGTGCAGACTTGTATCTGCATGACTGTATTCAATGTGCTGCTGCCACATAACTGGTTGATTAGGTAACTATGAATGTCTAGATGCACAAGTGTTCCTAATAAAGCAGAAAGTGAGTATATAGAAATTTACATAAGGGTTTGTTCTTCTCAGAGTGGGCAGGTTTCGGCACTGGAAGTTGGGGTTTTTGTCAACATGTGAGGTAAAAGAAACTTGGAACAGGAACATTTAAAAAGAGGGTGTATAAAATGTAAAGGTTGTTTTTTTTTCTGATTGATAGGTGGGTAAGATTGGTTTTACTGTTTCACACAACCAATAGAAAATGAAAATGTATGTCACATCATGCTGTATATTGGGAAAGTGTACTGGTGGAATTGAGTTTTCAGGTTTCCAGGTCTGAGCTTGTTTGAAGACCACATTGATGGTTGTTTTGTTGATTCTCACTCTAACCCTGCTTCCGTCAGCACTGTGACTGCAGCGTTTTCAAGATCTTTCAGTCCATTCTTTAAGAGATTATATGTACATCCAAAAGAGATCACTCCAGCTGCAACAGTTCCTAAACCAGGCACCAAGCTGCACAAGTATTCCACCACGGCTGCTGTTCCGGTTAATGTGGACAGCTGCAGCTTCAGTGCTGTTTTGTCCGTCAGTGCTGCTATAAGAGGTGATTTTATTAAAGATTTCAGATGTGGTTTGTTTACTTGGTCAGAAAGCTTTTTAATTGACTTATCATCAAGGCCAAATGAGTAGTAGCACCTTGTGAAGAAACTGACTAAAATACTAGCGTCACATGCCACTGATAGACCAGGAACTGGAGCGAGTGCAATGGCTCCAAAGCAGAAGGCTGCGGCCCATGCTGCTTTCTTAAACATTTTCACTTTTTTCTTTAGCATAGCCTTGGAGGTGACTGGCACTGACTGCAGCAGAGCATGTATTTTTCTCTTCGGGAGATCTGATGTCATAGTTTCAACAAGCTCTTCAAAATCAAAAGCTTTAAAATCTTTGGAGGATATGAGGAAGACTTTGGGATTTTCAATTTTATTCAGGTTTTCAATGCAGTTGTTTCTGATTCGTTTGAGTGTTTCTTCTTTGTTAAAGTTTTCTTTTTCTTCCTCTGCTCTGAGATCATTGTCTATCTTAGATCTAACAAAGTAAAAGAGCTTGTTTTGTCTTTTAATCTCTTTGGCCAACATGATGTCATTTTCTTTGAATCTCTCTGATGAGATGATGATGAAGAAATCATACCTGTCGAATTGCACTTTTTTAAAATATTTCTTAGCCTCAAAATTTGTGGATCCAATTCCTGGCAAATCCCAAAGTTTCACATGGGGTAGTGTGGGGTGATCGTAACATTTTGGCTCAGTTGTGGTTTCAGTCACTCCGATTTTAGCTGCTGCTTCGTCCTTGTCTTTCAGCCCTCTGATTGCATTGACAAATGATGACTTTCCTGTTCCCGATTCTCCAGTTACAGCAATATTAAGTGAAACATTAAACAATTGAGCAACATGTTCTTGAGCTTTTTTAGTTGCTTCATTTATTGTAGACTCTCCTGAGGCCTGTATTGCTGCTTTTACATCAAGATCTTCACTGGCCATCATGTGTAAAGTCAGGATAGGATGTCAGTGCTGAAATCAGTAAAGCCAAAGACCAGTATGTGTCTTGAGCTTTAGTTTCAGTCTGCTTTGACTTTGCAAGTCTTCTTTGGGTGCGACCTATGAAAAGATTGTTTAAATAAAAAAATGTAAAAAGTTTAATAGCAAACCACCTTGTTAATGTTTTTCATTCTTAATATTTACATCTTGACTTAATGCTTTATACAAAGTTTTCATCTCCACGGTGTGAGTGATTGTAGGGTGCGGACTAAACCACAAGCTCCTTATCTTGACTCACAGTTTCACGAACACATTCTGTCCTCGTGGTGATAAAATTTCAAATTATCAGCTGATTCTCATGAGCATTTCACAGTCTAAAAGGGTGGTAAACAGCAGTGCAGTGACCAAAACGTTGTTTGTACATCACATAATATACAGAATAACCAATCAAAGCTGTCAAAACATAATACTGACTGGAAAATATTCAGGGAGGCTGCAACTTACAGTGACTTCACAAACAGAAACGAGAAGTACACGTCATCAGTGACCAGCTATATCAACAAGTGCACCGATGACATCACTGTCTCAAAGAGCATCATCTCGAGGCCCAACCAGAAACCAGTGCTCAGAGAATGTGCTGAACAGCTGGCAGATGTTCTTACTGACATCTTCAACATCTCTCTGAGCACCACCATCCACCACTACCGTCCCTATGCCGAAGAATTCTCCTGTGTCCTGTCTCAATGACTACCGCCCTGTTGCACTCTCACCCATCATCATGAAGTGCTTTGATCGGCTCGTCATGAGACACATCAGGACCCTGCTGCCCCCCTCACTGCACCCACTGCAGTTTGCATATAATCCTAACTGTTCAACAGACAACAACATCACCACACTCCATCTGGCCCTCACATACCTAGACAAGAAGGACACCTACGTTCGAATGCTGTACGTAGACTACAGTTCAGCATTCACTACTATCATTCCCCAATACCTGATCATGAAGCTAAGCCTGAACACCTCCCTATGTAACCTAACCTGCCAAATGCATAAAAAACAAGAGATCATCAACAGCACCATGAACATCAAGGGCTCCTCTGTAAAGTTCATCAACACCAGCTCCTTGCACAAGAAAGCTGAACAATATTTTGTCAACTTTTGTTTCACAGCTTCCAGCACCAATCCTTACCCCTTTCTATAGAGGGACTGTCAAGAGCATCCTGAGCAGCTGCATCACTGTCTGGTTTGGGAATTGTGCCATCTTGGACCGCAAGACCCTCCTGCGAATAATGAGAACAGCCGAGAAGATCATCTGGATCTCACTTGCTTATATCATTATGTAACAGCTTCTTTCCACAAGCCATCCATCTTGCCAACAAAAAGGGACTGGACTGATAAACATACACACACACACACACACACACACACACACACACACACACACACACACACACACACAATCACTCAGATCAACTTAACTACCTCAAAATATTGGGACTGAACTGATAAACACATGTGCAAACACACTGATCAACAACCATCTAACATTTGTTCATACCAACCTATAATTGCTCTTTTGCACAATATTCATTACTTTATCTGCACAAAACTCTTTTCTATCTTCACTGCTACAGTGAATGTTTACTGTTTCTCCTCCCACTACCTCAACTCATAACCTCATCACCACAGAATTGAAATGTGTCATGTGATCAATTAGTCGCTCTTGTTTGCACATTTGCTCATGTACAATGTTGTCTGTTGTCTCTCTCGTATGGGACATAAGTAGCTTTCTGTTAACTTAACATGTCAATCTCGCTCATCTCAGCTAGTCAGCTAATTAGGTTTCCTAGTTAGTTTTGTTAATTTGCTTTATTAATTTATGTTGTATGTAGCACCTGGGTCCTGGAGGAACGTTGTTTCGTTTCACTCTGTACTTAACTGTATATGGTTGAAATGACAATAAAAGCCGACTTGACTGTGACTTGACTTGTCTTGACATTTCTGAGACTGACATCAATGTCCACTAATTTCATTTAAAACATGCACCAAAACTGTGTACAACATTTGCATCATATACGTTTCTAAAATATGGCATAACAAAGCATTGGAATGATTGTCAATGGCTATCACATGAATAATTTAATCATTTGCTCACCGCCAAGTCCACTCAGCAAACAACTCAACACAGAAACCTCCAGCTTTAATTCAGCAGTGTTTGTAAGTGCCTCCTTCTGCATCTGGCCAAAAATGCTGACTGCATGTTCATACAGCACATGACTGGGGTGGGGTAACAGGGTAAGGGGTTTTATAGGGGACTAGATAAAAAGAGTGTAGAAACAGAGAGATGTAAACTAATGCCCATGTTTATTTTTTTTTTTACATTTATTTAAGCCATACTTTTGTGCTGAGACCATTTGTGTTTTAGCAGTTTTTGAATCAATATTTTTAACACTCAAGGACCCAAACACACAACCACAACACCTGTTAAAAAAGAGAAAATGATTTATTATCAGACTATGCACAGTTCCTGAGTCTTTAAATCTAAATTTCTGTAGGATTATACAAACTTTATCCACAGTCTCACTCACTCATCATCATTACCACTTAATCCTGTATTCAGGGTCGCGGGGAGCCTGGAGCCCATCCCAGGAGACTTAGGGCACGAGGCAGGATACACCCTGGACAGGGTGCCAATCTATCGCAGGGCACACAGACATACACACACTCACACACTCATTCACACACTACGGGCAATTTGGGAACGCCAATTAACCTAACCTACATGTCTTTGAACTGTGGGAGGAAACCGGAGTACCCGGAGGAAAGCTATCCACAGTCTCTTCTTGTTAAAATGATCAAGAACTTGCACAGATGATGCAGACAGCTGTTCTCTAAGGACTTCTGACTGCAGTCACTCGATAGTTCAGGACTGGAGTTTCCTATAGTTTTGTACCTGAGCATCCAATAACCAACTGGACTCCATATGAACTTAAACACGTCTCCTGTTATACTGAACTTCCAGCCTCCTAACACACAGTATGAGTGCGAATCAATCCCTGCTCTCCGTTATCACCCAGATGAGGATGGGGTCCCTGGTGAGTCCGGTTCCTCTCAAGGTTTCCAGTTCGAAGTTGGAAGTCCAGTTTGTTATTGCAGGCTCATGAACAAAATTGTATGTAGGAATTTTAGCCCTAAACAGAGCGACTGTCATCTCAAGTCATCAAGGGGAACAACTGTCCAACTTCATGGTCAAATGGAACCATCTTCAGTCATCGCACACATCCCAAGCAGACCACACATGACCATTCTCAGCAGAGAGCAGTGACCTCCAATAAGGGATCTTTCCCTGGTTCCTCCCAAACTGAAATTTAGAAGTGTTGTGTTACCTTAAACTTAATTTTTGATAATGCACAAGTATAAACAATAGCCTAAGCATGCAAAAGCAGGAGGGGGTGGGGGTGTTGTGGATGAACAAAGGGAATGCAGATGAGCTAATCTGAAATTACCAGGCAGACATGGACAGTCCACATCTTTTATACAAAACTGAAGATTGTTACGTGGCGCGGTATGGAGAGCCGCACCACGAGATGTTTTTAATGATAAGAGCCCTGACGCAGGGCTTTAGAGGGAGTCAACGAAATAGGAGTGTGTGAGAGTGCTTGTGATACGCACGGGATGACTCAGCGTGAGATTATTAATTAGGAACTTAAAAGGAAACAAATGAAAACTGAAAACACAAAATAAACAGAGCCGTCTACACGAGAATGGACAAGGCTCTGGAAACCAAAACAAAAACTATATCCTTTCGGGCCTTTGCCCTTACAGAGGATTTATATGAGAGAGTCTTATTTGTGCTTTTGTGCACTTTACTTAAACTGAGCGCGCATGCTGAACTGATGTGTGCCGCTCTCTCGTTTACTTTCTCTCTCTCTCGCCGGCATCTTAAACAGACAGAGGCTGGGGCTTTGTTTTGTAGCGTGGCCACATAAAAGGGGTATTTTAAATAGCAGGTTAATGATGGAGTTGATAAAGCTCACCTGCACCCTAGAAATGGACCCGAGATGGTTTAAATTGTCCCATGACGGTGTTTGGTTTCGGGTTAAAGCTCTCGCGAGCACGCGCAATCGCCACGCGAGGGAACCCGGATGTTGTACCGCGTCACGTGACCCGGTATAAAAGAGGAACCGACAAACATGTCATGGTGGAGAGATGAGAGTCTACAGCGCTGTTACAGAGAGTGAGAGATTGATTGTCGGCACCAGTGGATTATTTTCCCTTGCTGGACCACATCAATACTCCTCCTTTTCCGTTTCCGAGCTCCCGGATTTAACATCTTATACCGGTGAGACCGAACCATCTCTCCCGCCACTCACCTACACTCACTCGCAATAACAACCCGGACTTTGGACACTGCTTTACATACATACGCACACACACACACACACACACACCTTTGTATACTTTGTATGTTTATTTGTATATATTGTTATTTGGTTTTGGTGCACCTTTTTGTTTATTATTTATCTTAATACACGTTGGGTTTAATTTTGAATCATTGTGTTGCGTCATTTCTTGTTTCACTCGGTCTACACCGTACTGGAAATAGATTTTAAGATCCCCTTTTTTGTAACTGAGTTTAACAACAAAGCTGAACGTTACAGTTTGTCTGTCTGTTTTTGCTTTTCATATCTTGTCTTTTCTTTCTTTCTTTCTTTCTTTCTTTCTTTCTTTGGTCTTTGGCCCTGATACCTTACCGGTGCTACCTAATATTCGCACGAAGTGCCGAGGTATCAGGACCATTAAATAAACAGGCGTTGTCTGGCAACTGCCTGTCTATATATGGCCCACGCTTTGCCTATTCAGAACTAGCAGCCTGCGGATCTGCCCGTTCTGAACAGTACGAAGCATTTTCACGCGGTTCTGCCCCTTGTGAGACCTGCATCTTTATAAAGATATTATAAGATATTATGGGATGCCTTTGGGATGCGTCCGATGTCTGGGCACAACGGTTCTGACCTCGAGTGATGTTGACGGCTGTTTCTCTGAGGACTTGACTGCAGTCGCTCGATAGTTCAGGACTGGAATTTCCTACAAGTCTACCTGAGCCTCCAACAAACTACCTGGACTCCATATTAACATCAATTAACATCAACTGTTATACTGAACTGCCTCCTAACACACAGTATGAGTGCAGATCAATCGCTGCTCTCCGTTATCACCCAGATGAGGATGGGTTCCTGTTGAGTCTGGTTCCTCTCAAGGTTTCTTCCTATTACCATCCCAGGGAGTTTTTCCTTGCCACTGTCGCCCTCGGCTCGTTCATCAGGGACCATCTGACCATTTTGACTCCTACACATTCAAATTAAAATCAAATTTAAATTTAATTTGTCACATACACAGTCATACACAGTACGATATGCAGTGAACTGCTTAGACGACCGTCCGTAACCTTAAAATGAAGACTATTAATAGGAAATAAATATGAAAAACAAAATATAAAGTGAATTTAACTAAGAAAAAATTTAATATCTGTACAATACAAAATATACAATATAAGAAAAAAAAAAGAAAAACCTAGCTGTACAATATAGAAAATATATAATTATGGAAATTTGTGTGGGAATGAAGTTGAACATAAATAGAATGGAATGTCCAGGGGTGCGCAAATATGCTATGAAGTGTCATATTTAAAGTGACTTGTGTTCATTCATGTCCATGAGTGTGCAGGTGTGCAGTGACCACTAGTGTCAATGAATGTCCAGAGTGAGTGCAAGAAACATACGTGTGGATGTGCAAAATGGATCAGTACTGAGTGGTGTACTTATTAAGAGACCATATCGCCTGCAGGAAGAAGCTCCTCCTCAGTATTGGTCTTCAGAGAGCTGAATCGCTTTCCTGACCTCAACCTCGCTCTCTCTCTAGTTTTGGTGACGTAGCTTCCTGTTTTTCAGATTGTTCCTGCGAAAGTTCCTCATTTGTTTGTTACAGTGGAAATTATGTTTTTCCCGTTTATACTAAATAACAATATTAACTAGTTTTACACTTTAATACTACTGAACTTTTTCTTTTTTTTTTTTTTTGCGCTTTTTTGAAGAATGCGCATATCATCTGAGAACAACAAGCGGAATCCATCACCAAATAATTAAAGCTCCGGCACAAAGGTAAGTCATCATGTCTACCATTCAGCTCTCTCAGTGTGTAGAGTGCAGGATGTTTAGACATTCTTCCTCCGTCGTTAATGATAATTTTACTTGTGATAGGTGTGAGCTCTGGTTATAGGAGACTCTATACTGAGGCACGTGAAATTAGCTCGGCCTTTAGGGGGCGCCAGCGGCAGTGGTCAGGTGGATCCCGGGAGCCAGAGCACCGGACATAGCAGGTCATCTTAGGGCTCCAGGTCAGCATAGGTTCTCTAAGATAGTGGTACATGCTGGAGCTAATGATATACGCCTTCGTCAGTCAGAGGTTAGCAAGAGTAACTTGACAGGCAGTGTTGACTGTTTTGTTGATTTGTGGTGGATTGGCATTTCAGTGGGATCGGTTAGTAAGAGTAACTTTACAGAGGTGTTTAAAATAGCGAAGGCGATGTCCGAAGAAGTAGTTTGCTCTGATCCCATCCCAATGAGACGTGGCGACATAGCTTACAGCAGGTTATGGTCGCTGAACCGCTGGATGTCCAGGTGGTGCTCCGAAAACAACGTGGGCTTCATAGACAATTAGAAGACCTTTGAGGGCAAAACTGGCCTGTTAGGGCGGGACGGTGTCCATCCCACTCGGGAAGGTGCTGCTCTCATTTCTTGTAGTATAGCACATAGTCTCAGAAGAGGCCTAGTTAATCGGTGACAATCCAGAGCCAAGGCCAGGGAGCAGACAGACAGGCTAAACCAACCGTCTGCTAGCTGCATAGAGTCGTCACTCAGGGTTCATCATATTGAGACTGTGTCTGTTCCCCGAGCTAAGTTTAGAAAGACTCAGAAAGTCTGTTTTAGTAATTTAATTAACATAGATACCACAAACTCAGATCACACTGAATGCGCAGCCAGCACCTCTGATCTGAAGCTAGGACTGTTAAATATTAGATCTCTCGCATCTAAAGCAGTTATTATTAATGAAACTATCACAGATCAGGAGTTTGATATATTATGTTTAACAGAAACCTGGATTAAACAGGACGAGTATGTAG
>JAAGKR010013360.1:0-14145 GCA_011419295.1 Clarias macrocephalus
TCCCAGGACCTGAGGTCTCTACGGTCGAACGCGCTTGGCCTTGCGGTGGTGGCTTCCCTCACTGTGTGTGCTGGTGTGAGTGAGTGCAGGGTGGTGTGTAGTTGGAGAGAAGTAAAACGACATTTCTCTTACTGCTGGGAGGCTCAGCCCTGGTGATGGTTAGTTAGTTTTGTTGATTTTTATATATCAGTTCTGTTTAGTGTTTCATTGATTGTCTTTCTTCTTTTCTTTTAGTTTATTTATCATTTTGGGTTGAATTAATTTTGTGGTGTGTGCTAAATACCGCTTATCTGCCTCAGCAGAAGTGTTTTTATTTGCTTTAGAAGCTTCTTTTTTATACGAATAAAGTGTGTTTGATTTTTTTTACCCACGTCTCCTGTCTATTATTCTAAGCGACCGAACCTGTGTTTAACATCCTTTTTAACATCAAAATCCTGTAGTAATATAGGTAAACATTTCCCCGGGTTAGATCTGGGGTGGCGTAATCGGAATTAATTTAGTTATTGATTTTCTCCTCTAAAGACTTAGACCGCTCCATCACGTAATGTTACAAATACATTCACTGTCGTACATTTGCTATTGCTCAAATGTTTTCAGATTGTATGTCTGTCCTTGTCAATCCTTGCGACTGCAATACATCAGCAATCCTTTGAGGGAATTTATTAAAATTTGGATTCCTCCACTTGGACTCTTGGATGAACTGATTTAAACCTGGACAAAAATGTATGCAAACTACAACTTGATTTGTTGACAGAGATACAATTGTGGTTTATATTTTAAACTGTTATCATGCTGGAAATTAATATAAATTAATATTATACAGTGCAATCATATTGGACGTTGTAATCCGTAGTTGTAGTAATCAACACATACTACACATATATTTAACATCTTTACTTCATTTGGTCCAAAACAGGTGTGTGATCAGTTGTTTGTTGGAAGCACTGGTTATTCAATTAAAATATTTAGTGAAATGTTAATGTTGAGAAATGTTAGTTGAGATTTCCAGTTGTGGTGCTGTGCTTTTTGATTATACAGTAGTATGTCTGTTATACTGTATATCTGAAATATACAGTTTAATCGTGTTGGAAGCCTTGCAACTGGGGAAATAAAGCTCATTACATTTTTATTAAATATGGAGCCCAGTGCACAGATCCATTGCCAACATACAAGGGTTAATAATCAGTTTTAAAATGCAATATAAAAATAATCCTGCTTGGACCCTAATTATAATAAACCTGTTGCTTTCCAAGCACCACTTATAATGATAATTAAAATATTAAATGTCAGGTTTAAAAAGAATGCTTGAATTATGTCTTAAGATTAATTAAAAGAATTATTGCTTGTTGTGTCCACCTTACTTCAATACACTTACCGGTCAGGCCCCCAATCTGGAGAGGTGGCCAAACACACACACACACACATGCCTAAAGATGGCTTTTGGCCATGTGTCCTGTCTTACATACTGTACCTCGCATACATCAAAATAAACAATCATTAACATGTAAGTCATAGAGAGACCAGGAGACAGACAGATGTTAGAAACTATATTAGCATTTTCAGGTTAAACAAAATGGTTTCAGCAGACACAAGCTATTTGTATTATTTTCATTTGGATATGGGCTGGATATAGGAAGTCTTACCCCTTAGAGACCAGGAGGAATTCCTTAAGGAATCAGGAAGTGCAAAGAGGGTTTTTTAATGACCATAGAGACATGATAAAGTTCACATCATTTAAAACCTTACAGCCCCGCCTTAAATACTAAGAGAATTTACTATAATAGGTCATTTCAGGACAATAATCACTGAAATTGACAATAAATAACAGTCAGGCATTGGCATAGAATGGATACACAAAAGTCAAATATGAAAAAGAAACTAATAAAAACCATGTGCCTGTTCTTTAATTATTTCTTTTTCTTTATTTTTACTACCACCTCCGCAAGCAAAACAGTTTCATCCCTCCTTCAGGTTAACTTCCTTTTTGAAGTGATTTTGATCAGATTATGACAGTCCTATACAGCTCTATTACGTAAGTTTTGTCTATAAAGTAAGGCTTTCACACAGCTGGCACTGATTTCACCATTTCAATTATCTACAGTTAAAAACTACAAAAACATGTCAATACACACTGTAATGTATAGCCTACTTTGCAGCTCTCGGTGTGGTAAACAGTGACGACACGTTTTCTCAAAAAGCCAGTTCTGATTCATCCGATTCTTCTGAACCGGGGGACTCGGGAGATCCGCCGGACTTGTAGCATTTAGCGCTCTAGGACTACTGTGGGGACAACTTTCACATACACACAAACACATTAACGGAAACACTTATACCGGGAAAATAAACAAGAAACCTCAAGCGTACGCACACACAAACGGAATCACTGCTGTAAGGTAAAAATAAAACAAATTAACCTGCACTTTATCTTTGAAAAGAATCACGACAGAGCAGTGTTTCTGTTAGAGTGTGTGTGTGTGTGTGTGTGTGTGTGTGTGTGTGTGTGTGTGTGTGTGTGTGTGAATGGCGAGAGGAGGAGGGAAGGGGCATGCTGTCCAATGATGCGCGCACACAGACTAACGGAATCAGTGCAGGCTGACAGAGAGAGAGAAAATCGATCTTTAACCTCTCCAATGACACGCTTTTGCTTTACACGCACGCACACACGTTATAATAAACTTGCGTGTGTGAAAGGACGACTTTCACACACACACACACACACAAAATAAAAGATGCTTTACGCGCGCACATATGGTCACAGTGTTATAGTAAACAGTGCACATGCGAGCAGATAGCCTATCCATTTTTAACCCATAAAAAATATCAGATACCACTGATATATTTATAATTATTTTATTCATTTGTTATATTTGTTATTGTCTAAACATTAAAATAAATATTTGGCATTCATAATTCTTGATTCTCTGTCATTCATATTTTATGGTCAGAATCAAAAGTAGTACTATACGTATCCTGGCTGATTGATTTGGACTGAGGGATTCAGCGGATCTGTCAGACTTGTAGCGTGGAGTGAACCAGCTGGATCGTTGGATTCGGTGGATACTAGGTATTCGGTGAGTGCCCTCTAGTGGAGGGACCATGGGAAAATGCATTCAGAATCCCTACTGACTCAAGTGATTCAAAGGACTCATGAGACGGGGACCCGTTTAGTGAATGATTCAGAAGGAGTCGAATCCATTAATGGAATCAAATTTCTCATCTCTAGGTGGGGGGCGGGTGTCTTATAGATCACGTGATTGCATCTCAGTGAAGGTAAATCGCTGGCTAAACTTGATTTTTTTTTTACTTTATTCAATCTCCAAAGTTTTCAAGAACACGTTACCTGTTGTCTCAACAAATCCCACTGTAAGAAGTTGGGCCAACAATGCGATATTAATTTGTTCAACATTTATCTAGATTTTTTTTTACAGTACAGCCAGTGTGATCATGGAAAGACGTAGACTCTGTACCATTGGCGAGTCAATCCTGCCACTGACATCTGGGAGTTCAGTCATGTCAGCTGGACTTCTTTCTTGTTATTCCCATCTAAGTAGTATCTACATTCTGGATAGGTCTTTTTTTTATTATTATTTACTTTATTTACTATATTTATTGCTGTATATATTGATTTGATATATATAGATATAGATGGACTATAGATGGACATGTAAATTATTAATATTATATGAGAATAATATACATCAGACTATTTTTATTTTCCTGATGGGTGTATACATTTTTTGACTGCCTCTCTTAAAAATGTTTAAAAATATTGTCAGTATTTCAGAGTATTTCAAAGGTTTGCTGTTGCCTCACCATTGGTCATGTATATGCATGCTAGCAGTCCAGCGTAGGAGCACAACATGTAGATCTTCCTGTGTTTCTCCATATGGCCACCTCCCTCTATACAGGGTGGGCCATTTATATGGATAAACCTTAATAAAACGGGAATGGTTGGTGATATTAACGTCCTGTTTGTGGCACATTAGTATATGTGAGGGGGCAAACTTTTCTAGATGGGTGGTGACCATGGTGGCCATTTGGAAGTCGGCCATCTTGGATCCAACTTTTGTTTTTTCAATAGGAAGAGGGTCATGTGACACATCAAACTTATTGGGAATTTCACAAGAAAAACAATGGTGTGCTTGGTTTTAACTTGGTTTTAACGTTTTAATGTTTTAAGATCAGGAGACCTTGGGGGCCATTCAACTGGCCCACGACGACCAATCCACTTTTCAGGAAACTCTTCATCTAGGAATGCTCGGACCTGACACCCATAATGTGGTGGTGCACCATCTTGCTGGAAAAACTCAGGAAACGTGCCAGCTTCAGTTCATAAAGAGGGAAACACATCATCATGTAGCAATTTCAAATATCCAGTGGCCTTGAGGTTTCCATTGATGAAGAATGGCCCCACTATCTTTGTACCCCATATACCACACCATACCATCACTTTTTTTGTTCCAACAGTTTTGGAGGGATCTATCCAATGTGGGTTAGTGTCAGACCAGTTGAATGGTCCCCAAGGTCTCCCGATCTGACCCCCTTAGACTTTTATCTTTGGGGTCATCTGAAGGCAATTGTGTATGGTGTGAAGATACGAGATGTGCAGCACCTGAAACTATGGATACTGGAAGCCTGTGCTGGCATTTCTCCTGCGGTGTTGCTATCAGTGTGTGAAGAGTGGGAGATGAGGGTTGCATTGACAATCCATCACAATGGGCAGCACATTGAACACATTTTATAAGTGGTCAGAAACTTGTAAATAACTCATGAAAGAATAAAGTTATGTTAAAACCAAGCACACCCTTGTTTTTCTTGTGAAATTCCCAATAAGTTTGATGTGTCACATGTCCCTCTTCCTATTGAAAAAACAAAAGTTGGATCCAAGATGGCCGACTTCCAAATGGCCACCATGGTCACCACCCATCTAGAAAAGTTTGCCCCCTCACATATACTAATGTGCCACAAACAGGACATTAATATCAACAACCATTCCCATTTTATTAAGGTGTATCCATATAAATGGCCCTCCCTGTAGTTTTCATGTTTTTATTCATTCAGTAATTTATTTATTTATTTATTTAAAACAGAAATTACAGTAATGTTCCTGGTATTTCCTACTGCTTAGCAGGGGAAGTTCAGATCAGTTAGTCAACTAAACTTACCTCAGACACTTTTATAACAGCTCTAGTTGTTAGATGATCTTTTACAAGATGCCTAATGGCTTTACTTTTATGAACTTTTTCACATAGATAGGCAAACGGATTAGTTGATTGTAAACCAGGGGATATAGAGGACTATGGAGCTACAACATAAAATTGTGTGGAATTTTGATACATGAACATCTTAAACCCCCATTTCATAGGATTGTGATGTAAGTAGTTTATTGCTGAACTTATTATTACCTTTGATTGAAATATCTTCAACCCAACGATTTGTGTAAACTTTCTTCTGATCTATCACTTGAAAGTAACTATGGACATATTCTGTTTCTATATTTGTGTTTATATTCATTCCATGGTTTTGAAAATGCAGTTTTTAGTTTTTGCATGCATTTAAAAGATTTTTTTTGTGTTTATGTGCAAAATAAGGTGTACTCATTTTAAGTACTATTGGTAAAATAAAAAGAATAAATAAACAGCAACTTTATTAAAACAAACAGCTTAAATTTTTAAATGCTTTATTAAACTACACACTGTTTGTAAAAGAAACACCTGGATCACAGCAGTTACTCACAACAGTTTTTGTTGTTGTTATGTGATGGATAGATAGACCTCTTATCACATAAATGTTCATATTTTATTTGCAAACATAGTTTTTATAAAGTAGCTTTATTTGTAGACTTTTCTGAATCGAAACATTCTGAGTTACAAAAACTGAGTTACAAAACCTAATATCACAGAAAAAGAGACATCAAAAGAAAATATTTTAAAATGTACAGAAAAGTAATGATAATAAATACACAAACAGAAGAAGAAAAAATATTGCATGAGCTCATTTGAACAAGAACAAAGATATTAAGCATTATTTTCAAAAAGCTAATAAAAAATCAACTTTCAAAAGAAAAGGCAGATGGTTTAGGGGTCATTCTTTCCACTTGGAACACATATAAAGCTGTACAATATTTCAGGTACCTTATTGCATACAAGTCAAGATGTATAGTATATGTTCAACTAGTACATCATGGCATGGCTCAGTGGTTAGTTTGTGTGCTGCCAGCAGCCTCCATTACAATGAAAACGTAAAGAAATGTTGTAATCTATCAGAAGGCTTGTCTCTCTCTCTCTCTCTCTCTCTCTCTCTCTCTCTCTCTCTCTCTCTCTCTCACACACACACACACACACACACACACACACACACACACACACACACACACACACACAAAATCATAGGATTTCAACATTTCAAATTAATTATTATATTAAACATATAAAGGTTTCATGAACTGACATTTTTTACATGTTATGATCATACTAATGCTCTGTCATTTATAGAAAGCATAAGAATAGAGATTGTTAAGCCGTATTTCCTAAAACACTAAATATAATTGCTAGTCAAAATATTTAGTAATTTTCAAATGCACCTTTTTTTCCAGAGTTTTGCTGGTAACATGGTTAACTTCATTTGAAAATTAAGAAATATTTGCCTTAGTACAAATATGACATTTTAAATACAGTCATTCGTTCAATTAAAAAGCAGACCAACTAAACCTGAGAGCTGTAATACATAAACCTTTTACATTTTCTCCCTCATAACCGTTTCAAGACCAGAGAACCTTCTAGAAATTCACAGTCACCTGTATGTGCCTGTAAACAAGCTTCTGACTCATGGGAGAGACTTTGGTGTGGACTTCACACTATGCATTGTGCCATTGACTGCCTTTTCCAAATACAGTGTAACTCATGCAGGTCTTGCCCCTAAATTTATTATCCAAACATGTTAATGAGTCATGTTAATGGAAATTTTCTCCCTATTTTTAGTCATGCCCAATTCCTCCCCATCACTAGGAGCTACCCCTCCCGACTGAGGGGTATTCGTTTATTGTTGGAGCTCCTAGTGACAGGGAGGAATTGGACATGAATAAAAATCGGGGGGGGGGGGGGGGGGGATAATGTACATTAAGGAAGCACTTACCTATTGTCAATGTCTTCCTGAAATGGCAATAATTGCGTAGAAATCCCTAAAATCTTGTTACCATTGGCTAATTAAAGTGTCACTCAGTCTCTCCATTAACATGACTCATTAACATGTTTGGCTAATAAATTTGGGGGCAAGACCTGCATGCAACATGAGTTACACTGCATTTGGTAAAGTCAGTCAATGGCTTTCTGAATTTTGATGTAAAACCAGCCAGTGTTGTTATGGAAGGACCTAGACTCTTTGTTCAAATGGCAAGTTAAGGTGTCAATCCTTCCACTGACTTTAACTGAACTTCTTTCTTGTTAGGTAGAAATGTTTCACTTCTCATCCAAGTGGTGTCTTCTGTCTGAGGGTAGTTAGTAAGTTCCACATATTTGTATCCTCATGGGTCAAAGAATCCTCCCGTCTGAAATGCAAGGGGGCACTACTGTATTTGTGTGTTACTCTTTACGTTTTGGATAGTTCTTTTTTTAATTATTGACTTTATTATATATTGTAATGGGTTCGACCTTTGTACACGGGTGGCACCGCAGACACACAGACGCAAGGCGAGGTCTTATGGGAGAAAGGGTAATTTTATTTAGGAAAAATGGGAAAGGAAAGGGTTAAAAGGAGGGAGTAAGGAAAAAGGGTAAGGAGAGAAGTGATGGTGTGCATGTGCAGGTCCGTTGGCAGTGTCCAGCTGGCATGCAGGCACACGGCTGACAAAAGGCACCAGTGGGCAGAATGGTAGAGTGGAGCATGCGGAGGTAGCACTCCTGCACAATCCCATAACGGCGACCTTTCCCACTGAACACGAGCCAAGGGGCCTTAACGCAGTCCTCCTAGTGGCCTTTTCCTCTTTGACAGCAGGGATACGAAGGCGGGCTGCTGCGGTGCTGTGGGAATTCGATCAGCTCTTGCCCACGCTGTCTTCTTGCAGAATTTAAAGGGCGACATTCCGGTCTCCTCTTGAAAGTCCCTTGGGAGCGTAACATTTCCCCACTTGCGTGCCACTCTCTTAAAGTCCGTGATGCAACGCTTTGCTTCTGGACTCTCGACTAAACTCTGTGCTTCGCTTTTATAATGCGTAGAAAGCCAGAGGTCCATTAACATTGATTATCGCAAACCAGCCCGACCTGACAGACAAAAAATTACAGGTTTATATCTTTATGTTTGAAGCCTGAAATGTGGCAAAAGGTCACAAAGTTCAAGGGGGCCGAATACTTTCACAAGGCACTGTATATATATATACAGTGGAACCTCGGATTGCGAGTAACGCGGTTTACAAGTGTTCCGCAAGACGAGCAAAGATTTTTAATAAATTTTTAATTGGAAACCGAGTGAAAGTATTAGTTTACGAGTGCCGAGTATCATGTCTCATGTATGGGCCTCTTATTTTGACTCAGAGCGGCAAGTGATCACAACTGAGCCAGTGACTTTTCTCTCTCTTGTGCTGCGGAATTGTGGGTAATCGTCTCCCCTGTCTTAGTGCTCGTCTCTTACTGGTATAATCAACATCTCCCTCTCTGTTTCATCGTGTCTCATACACTCACCTAAAGGATTATTAGGAACACCTGTTCAATTTCTCATTAATGCAATTATCTAATCAACCAATCACATGGCAGTTGCTTCAATGCATTTACGGGTGTGGTCCTGGTCAAGACAACCTCCTGAACTCCAAACTGAATGTCAGAATGGGAAAGGTGATTTAAGTCATTTTGAGCGTGGCATGGTTGTTGGTGCCAGACGGGCCGGTATTTCACAATCTGCTCAGTTACTGGGATTTTCACGCACAACCATTTCTAGGGTTTACAAAGAATGGTGTGAAAAGGGAAAAGCATCCAGTATGCGGCAGTCCTGTGGGCGAAAATGCCTTGTTGTCAGAGGTCTAGAGGTCAGAAGAGAATGGGCCGACTGATTCAAGTTGATAGAAGAGCAACTTTGACTGAAATAACCACTCGTTACAACCGAGGTATGCAGCCAAGCATTTGTGAAGATACAACACACACAAACTTGAGGTGGATGGGCTACAACAGCAGAAGACCCCACCGGGTACCACTCATCTCCACTACAAATAGGAAAAAGAGGCTACAATTTGCACGAGCTCTCCAAAATTGGACAGTTGAATTCACAGTTGAGTCTCGATTTCTGTTGAGACATTCAAATGGTAGAGTCAGAATTTGGCGTAAACAGAATGAGAACATGGATCCATCATGCCTTTTTACCACTGTGCAGGCTAGTGGTGGTGGTGTAATGGTGTGGGGGATCTTTTCTTGGCACACTTTAGGCCCCTTAGTGCCAATTGGGCATCGTTTAAATGCCACGGCCTACCTGCGCATTGTTTCTGACCATGTTCATCCCTTTATGACCACCATGTACCCATCCTCTGTCACAAAGCTCGAATCATTTCAAATTGGTTTCTTGAACATGACAATGAGTTCACTGTACTAAAATGGCCCCCACAGTCACCAGATCTCAACCCAATAGAGCATCTTTGGGATGTGGTGGAACGGGAGCTTCGTGCCCTGGATGTGCATCCCATAAATCTCCATCAATTGCAAGATGCTATCCTATCAATATGGGCCAACGTTTCTAAAGAATGCTTTCAGCACCATGTTCTGAGGCAGTTCTGAAGGCGAAAGGGGGTCAAACATCGTATTAGTATGGTGTTCCTAATAATCCTTTAGGTGAGTGTACAAAAACACTGTGACTTACAAGACATAAAACATGAAAACACCGTTGTGTTGGGAGAGAGAGAAGCTGCAGCATCTACACGCGCCGCCTCAATCTGGCCTCTCCGACTTTATCTGCAAAACATCTCACATAGGTTGTCTCTCTGATGAAATCTTGATCCTATCCATCCTAGTCACTCCCAAAGTGAACCTCAACATCTTCACCTCTTCTACCTCCAACTCGGCATCCTGTCTTTTCTTCAGTGCCACTGTCTCTAAGCTGTAGAGCATTGCTGGTCTCACCACAGTCTTGTACACCTTTCCTTTCATTCTCGCTGATACGCTTTTTTCATATAACACACCTGACACTTTTCTCCACCCATTCCAACCTGCCTGTACCCGCCTCTTCACCTCCTTTCCACACT
Organism: Clarias macrocephalus; assembly: GCA_011419295.1. Classification (NCBI taxonomy): domain Eukaryota; kingdom Metazoa; phylum Chordata; class Actinopteri; order Siluriformes; family Clariidae; genus Clarias; species Clarias macrocephalus. The sequence goes on from JAAGKR010013360.1 coordinate 10,220, forward strand.
CTCCGTTGCTCTGGACTGTTGACCTTTGTACTTAAAGTCCTGCCTCTTCTTTATCTCTGCTTCCTGTAGCCTTAATGTTCCATGTACGATCCTCTCATTCACACACATGTATTTTGTCTTGCTAAGGGTAACCTTCATTCCTCTGCTTTCCAGAGCATACCTCTACCTCTTTAGATTTTCCTCCACCTCTTCCCTGCTGGGCAAACACATCCAGACTGTGCAACAGCTTCTTTCCACAAGCCACCCGTCTCCTCAACAAAAGGGTCTAGACTGATAAATACACACACACACACACACACCCAACTCAACTACCTCAAACATTGAGACTGGACTGATTAATCAACACAAGCGCACTGTCACTTTGTTGCTCTTGTTTACATTTGCACGTGCACTTTATGTTGTCTGTTATATGTATTTATATATATAAAAAAATAATTTAAAAAAACAGTAGATAGTTTTCCTCTCTGAGCTGGCTAGTTAGTTTTTTGTTAATTTATGTTGTCTCTTAGTTAACTAGTTTAGTCTTTCTGTTAATCTATGTTGTACATTTATGTTGTATGTAGCCCCTTGGTCCTGGAGGAACGTTGTTTCGTTTCACTGTGTACTAACTGTATATGGTTGAAGGAACAATAAAGCCTACTTGAACTTGAACTTGCTCTCGCTACAAAGCACAATGTCATCTGCAAACATCATTGTAAATGTAGACTCCTGTGTAACCTCATCTGTCATCCTGTCTATCAACCATAGCAAACAAGAAGGGACTCAGATCCGATCCTTGATGCAGACCTACTTCCACCTTGAACGCTTCTGTTACACCTACAGCATATCTCACCAGTGGCTTACAGCTCTCATACATGTCATGCAACACTCTAACATACTTCTCTGCAACTCCAGACTTCCTTATACAATACCACAGTTCCTCTCTCGGCACCCTGTCATACGCTTTTTTAAATCTACAAAGACACAATGAAACTCCCTATTACTGTACATTCTCTGTACTTCTCCATCTGCATTCTCAAAGCAAATAATGTATCTGTTGTACTTTTTCTAGGCATGAAACCATATTGCTGCTCACAAATGCTCATCTCTGCCCTTAACCTCGCTTCCACTAATCTTTCCCAAAGCTTCATTGTATGGCTTATCAGCTTTATTCCTCTGTAGTTGCCAAAACTCTGCACATCCCCCTTGTTCTTAAAGATCGGCACTAATTCATTTCTCTCTTCTGGGATCCTTTCACTCTCCAAAATCTAGTTAAACAGAATAGTCAGAAATTCTACTGCAACCTCTCCTAAGCACTTCCATACCTCCGCAGGGATGTCATCAACCAACTGCCTTTCCACTCTTCATCCTCTTTAACGCCCTCATCACCTCACTCTTACTGATTTTTGCTACTTCCTGCTCCACAACAGTCACTTCTTCTACTCTTTGTTCTCTTTCATTTTCCTCATTCATCAACTCTTCAAAGTATTTCTTCCATCTTCCCATCACCCTCCTAGCACCTGTCAGTTAATTTCCATCCCTGTCTTTAATCACTCTAACATTCTACACATCATTTCTATCCCTATCTCTTTGCCTTGCCAACCTGTACAAATCCACCTCTCCCTCCTTACTGTTTATTTGGCCTTTGCCACCTCTACCTTCACCTTACGCTGCATCTCCCTGTACTCCTGTCTATTCTCTTCAGTCCTGTCAGTGTACCACTTCTTCTTAGCTAGCGTCTTCCCTGTATATACTCCTGGACTTCCTGGCTACACTCTCGCCTACCAATACTTTGCAGTCACTGATCTCCTTCAGATTACAAAGTCGACACAAGATGTAGTCCCCCTGAGTGCTTCTGCCTCCACTCTTATATGTCTCCCTATATTCCTGCCTAAAAAAAAAAAATACACTATTTTTTTTTTTTTTTTGATTTGATATCAGATGACATCAGGGCTACTCTGATCGACCATGTGATAAATCGTGAACTGTCCATGAGGGAGGCTGGGCAAGGAGTCCACCCTAACCTCAATCGGTACACAGTAGCATCCATTATAAGGGCATACTGACTGGAGAACAGGTATATCTTCAAGTTTATACTCTACCTACTGTATGTGTCACATGATTCTGTATCATACAGTATTACAGTATGTAACTGTACCATACAAAAATGGGTAGTGCTGTGAAGTATATCTAAAGGAATACCATTGCGATGTTACGGTGCTGTGTACAGTTTGAAGTTACAGTATGTGAAAAATACGAACAATGACATCTTGTGTTGGCATTTTCGACAGAATGGTTGGACGACCTCCTCAAGGTGGAAGGGAGCGGTTCTTCAGTCTACAACAAGAGCTTGCCATTACTAAAATGGTGCGAGAAACTTTGGTTGCAACAACGCAGAATTGTAGATAGTAATATATTGAGCAATATCAACATGGTCAGCATTTCTACCATAAGTCGCATCCTACAGAAACATAACTTCAGAATGAAGCAGCTGTACAGGTTGCCATTTGAGAGGAACAGTGTCAGAATCAAGGATGTGCGCCATGATTATGTGCAGGTATGTGTCACTTTACTTTACATATTGTGATGTGGGAATGAGGGTTTATGCTGCCTGAAGCTTGTAGCTTCTATACTGACCCAACCCAGCCCCTACGTGTGTGAAAATATAGACATTGTAGTTACTGTATATGTTCTCAGTAACACTATTCAATATTTATAGACAGTTCTGGATTTTGATGCTGCTGAACTGCCCCATGAGTTCATCTACGTGGATGAAGCAGGCTTCAATCTGGCCAAAAGCAAGCGTCGAGGCCGTAACATAGTTGGACAAAGGGCTGTTGTAAATGTCCCTGGCCAGCGTGGGGGAAATATCACCTTGTGTGCTGCAATTAGTGTCCAAGGTGACCTGCATCACCATGCCACACTAGGTCCCTACAATACTGAACAGATAATTGCATTTCTATATGCAATACATGCAGTTGTGCAGGACAGACCATAGCAGTCCAGGTTTGTTATCATCTGGGATAATGTCGGTTTCCACCGGGCAGCTCTGGTCCAAGATTGGTTCAACAACCATAACCAGTTCACACTTTTATATCTGCCCCCTTACAGCCCCTTTCTAAATGCAATTGAGGAATTCTTTTCAGCATGGTGGTGGAAAGTATATAATCGGCAACCATACATCTGCATGACTCTTCTGCAAGCAATGGAAGAGACATGCGGAGACATTGAGATGGGATCGATTCAAGGGTGGATTCGGCACACAAGACGATATTGTCTCCGATGCCTGGCCCGCGAGGACATTGCCTGTGATGTCGATGAGGTCTTGTGGCAAGACCCAAATAGAAGACGAGCTCCATAACCCCCCCCCCCTTAAAGATTTTTAATAAATTTTTAATTGGAAACCGAGTGAAAGTATTAGTTTACGAGTGCCGAGTATCATGTCTCATGTATGAGCCTCTTATTTTGACACAGAGCGGCAAGTGATCACAACTGAGCCAGTGACTTTTCTCTCTCTTGTGCTGCGGAATTGTGGGTAATTGTCTTCCCTGTCTTAGTGCTCGTCTCTTACTGGTATAATCAACATCTCCCTCTCTGTTTCATCGTGTCTCATACACTCACCTAAAGGATTATTAGGAACATCTGTTCAATTTCTCATTAATGCAATTATCTAATCAACCAATCACATGGCAGTTGCTTCAATGCATTTACAGGTGTGGTCCTGGTCAAGACAACCTCCTGAACTCCAAACTGAATGTCAGAATGGGAAAGGTGATTTAAGTCATTTTGAGCGTGGCATGGTTGTTGGTGCCAGACGGGCCGGTATTTCACAATCTGCTCAGTTACTGGGATTTTCATGCACAACCATTTCTAGGGTTTACAAAGAATGGTGTGAAAAGGGAAAAGCATCCAGTATGCGGCAGTCCTGTGGGCGAAAATGCCTTGTT
>JAAGKR010013361.1:0-12500 GCA_011419295.1 Clarias macrocephalus
TCTCTCTCTCTCTGTCTCTCTCTCTGTCTCTCTGTCTCTCTCTCTCTCTCTGTCTCTCTCTCTGTCTCTCTCTCTCTGTCTCTCTCTCTCTCTGTCTCTCTCTCTGTCTCTCTCTCTCTGTCTCTCTCTCTGTCTCTCTCTCTCATTCTCTCTCTCTGTCTCTCTCTCTGTCTCTCTCTCTCTCTGTCTCTCTCTCTGTCTCTCTCTCTCTCTCTGTCTCTGTCTCTCTCTCTCTCTCTCTCTCTCTGTCTCTGTCTCTCTCTCTCTCTGTCTCTCTCTCTCTCTCTCTCTCTCTGATCTGTTCTTTCTTTTTATTACTGTAACAGGTGGTTCAAATGGATCTGTAATTCCTGTTGATTCACCCGGTATGAAGTAATTCCATGTATCTCATCTTTGCAATCCTTCTCCAGATTAATCAAAGTACTGACGGTAAAGATTAAACAAAGTTTATATTTACCTTATATTTACCTTATATATATAAATATTATTTATTTATTTGCATGTTCAGGGCCAAGACTCTTGTTCTTTTTTCTTTTTCTCAAAGTTAATAATAATAATAATAATAACAAAACAAAATCTTTCCATATTACTGAGAAATTGTGAAAAATCTTTTACACTGATACTGAACACTCCTTCCGCACATGTTCCAGAATGACCTCTTTCTCAGTTTCTATGGAACACACACCATATCAGAGCCTGTGAATGAACAGGACATCATTGAAGAGCGCATACTGTACGTACACTACTACAGCCATCGCCATGTCTCACCTATGCAGTAAAAGAAAATGACCCAAAAAGGTCTATGATATAATGATTAGACGCTACATAATATTTCTTTTTTATGTACACAGCAGCCCCTTTACTAAACTACAGGAGTGAGACAAAATCTGTCCTCACTCCGTAGAATTGATTTAAATTATATTAATTCAATACACAATTTTTCTGCATAATCTCATTGCTTTTCAGTTCACTTTGTCCGTCTGTCGATAATGAATCCAAAAAAAAAAAAAAAAAAGAAAAGTGCAGCACTACTTCCGTGCAAATCACTAGTTGGGTTTCATTTTTCCTTACTAATAAACTAATCGAAATGTTCATTGGTTTCCTTCACACGATAAACACACACCATACATTACTACGCACACATCAGAGTCATGATGTACCACATTACTCGATATAGTGCATGTTAGCACATAAGACGAATAACGTACACTTTTGAACATGAACAGTGTCACTGCTGCTGACACACACACACACACTTCACACACATCACTTCATACCTCATCTTACACTCATGCTACTGTTCTATTCTTACCCGCCTATATTTAGATATTTTTATACCTTAAAGTTTATAATTACATTTTGTACATTCCGTAAATCCTGAGTTATTCATATAATGTAAATGTTTCTTTTTAAATTCTATTTCATTTTGTAACTTTTGTTAATTTGTAAATTCCAGGCATCTTATTATGTATTTATTTGTGTATTTATTTAATTCTATCTTTAGTGTGATTGTCCTCTCTAGTGCACTTCCATTGCAGTGAAATCTTTCTATTGTAAGTCACAGATATTCATATTTCACTTTATATCATACTTTTTTCAATATTTTAATTATTCGTGAACTTTTCGAAAGTTAAGTTGGATAATTTACAAAGCCACAGTTTCTCTGCCAAATAAATATTAGAATTAATTTGCCACACTATCGCTTGTTTCTTGTTTCATTAAGCACCACAGACTGATTGAGATTTCAAATAATATACATCATGAATTTAGCTTCCCGCTTCTAATGTCAGTTCTGCTTTCAATCACATTAGAGGTAAGACGTTGCCTGTATAGGGAGTTGAGCTTTTGTCGGGTTCCTCTGAGCAGAAAACGGGTCAATGCTCCCACACCACTAAGCAAGAAGCATCAAGTCAGAGGGTAGACGTCAGATTTGATGGGGTGGCACCAGTGGAGAGACTGAACATGGATCTGAAGCTCTATTCTTAGCTCAAGACTTGTAAAGTTGACAGTGAGGAAAACAGGTAGTGATTGATCTGTTTGCAAAAAGGGCGCGGGCGCGGGCGCGGGCGCGGGCAACGGGGTTTTCCGTTAACATGAGTGACCTCTGGTAAAGGAGAAAGAGATAAACACATGCAAGACGTTCATGCGGTGAGCAGAATGTGAGGACGCAGCTGAGCAGAAGGGAGGTAAAAGGTGACAGGAAGTACCAGGGGATCTACTCACAGATGGCTGGACTAGAAGCCAGTGCAATATGCTCAATCACCTGAAGAGGACAATGTTCAGAAGGACAAAATGTGATGTGATCAAAGGGCAGATGAGAACACTTTCAGGTTTGTGGATGTCTTCTTTATTGCTCTGGCATGAGGATTAGCTGAAATGCTGTAAAAGGATGAAATAGAGAAAGAATTATATTATTAGAATTTTCTTCTAAAAAGACATTAACACAGTTTCTTCTCCTTATTTTTTTTTTTTTTAAACACAAAATAGATCAGTACAACAAATGTTGACTCCACATTTTGTGGTGTTTTTCTCCTCATATACAGAGCTGAGGATTTAAAGGTGAAATTGTGCATTTAAGTCTTCTGGCCTCAGATGGAGCTACGAACCTTAGCCTATGAAGCATTTGGTAGTAATATAAGAGAAGAAGAAATCCTCTCAGTATCTCAGTAGTAGGGTGAGTAACTGTAACCAGGAATAAGCAATTTCCCTTTGGCATTAATAAAGTTCTTTGAATCTTTGAATCTTGAAAAAAAAATTCTTTTTCTAAATTTTAAATTATGTCATGATGACATGCCAAGCTAATCTGTCTCCTTCTTCAGACAGAGATCCAGGGGATGAAAGTGTGAAGGAAAGATGGTGCTCATGGACCAATCCTGTGGGGCAAACATGTGCAGAAAGTATACGCAGCATTTATTCTGATATTTTACAAACACATGCGATTTTTACATTTATATTTATATATTGAAAGGATTATCATGTTTACACCACCCCATTCCCATTGTTAAGTTTCTGACAGGGCCAAATCAACACTATAGTATAGTACTGTAGTTCTGAAATCTCAAATCAGGACAAGCAAACAACCTGAAAGCTCCCCCACACAGTGCATTCAGTTATTTATTTATTTATTTATTTATTTATTTATTTATTTATTTTATAAAATAAATATTGAGTACATGTACATGTATCATGGCTCCTAAATGCACCACATCTGGGCTAGTGATAAAAGTAAAAGGGTTGAAAAAGAGACATGAATTTAGTACTGAAACAGAAGGTTATAGTTGTGTTAAGCAAACATGCAACATAGTGTTTAAACAACATCCAAATTGCATAATGCCTTATTTCATAGAATGTATCACTGTTTATGTAGAAGTATGGTGGCTTAGTAGTTAGCACTGTCACCTTGCTCCTCCAGGGTCTGGGTTTGATTCCTGCCTCGGGGTCTGAGTGCATGGAGTTTGCATGTTCTCCCTGTTCTTGTTGGGTTTCCTCTGCATACATCCAGTATCTTCCCACAGTCTAAAGACATGTACTGTAGTTTAAGCTAATTCGTGTTCCCATATTGCCCATAGTGAATGTTGACTGGAGGTCCCACCACAGTCGTAAGATATGGAAATGAATACCATGGTCATCATTGGCCTCCATGGTCCCTAGTTGGACTACAGAGGTTCCTAGATGGATAATATACTATTCCTGCCTTTACATGTATATGAACTTGAATAACATCCAATTGTTAATCCATAGAGTTTGTTATGACATAGGCCCACCGTTTATATATAATGTATAACAGCTTCAACTCCTCTGGGAAGGCTTCCCACAAGGTCAGAACTTGATGTTGGAAGAGAAGGCCTGGCTCACAGTCTCTGCTCTAATGCATCCCAAAGGTGTTCTATCGGGTTGTGATGAGAACTCTGTGCATGCCAGTCAATTTTCTTCCACACCACACTTGCTCATCCATGTCTTTATGAACCTTGCTTTGTTCATGTCATGTACAGTCATGTTGGAACAGGAAGGGGCCATCCCCAAACTGGTCCCACAAAGTTGGCAATTGTCCAAAATGTCTTATGGTATGTTGAAGCCTTAAGAGTTCCTTTCACTGGACGTATCCTAGTACTCCTAAAAAACCAAGCCAACACTAGTTGCAACTTGACTATGCAGGAGAATGTTCACTGAATTCCCATGAACACTGTCCTAAACCGTATGGAAAGCCTTCCCAAAATAGTTGAAGCTGTTATAGCTGAAAATGGTGGGTCAACATCATATTAAACCCTATGGATTAAGAACTGGATGTTACTCAAGTTCATATAAATGTGAAGGCAGGCAAGGATGTACTTTTGGCAATATACTGTACATATGTAGTGTTATATACATATGAGCTTTGAAACATCTCATCTCATGGTGCAAGCAGGAAGTGAGCAGCTCTGGTCATGTGACACTACACATATTTCATTGGTACAATATATCTTTGGGTAACATTTTAGAGACTTCTGAATATAAATGTCAAATAAGTAACAGTTTAGTTTAATATATATTAGTAATTATATAATAACCTGCTAGTGTTAATAAATACAGTAAACATAACAAATGTTTGTATTTATTTATCCTTATTTCCTGTACAAGGTGTAAACTTTATGTCCCTGGAATCAACTTTGTCCTTTTAAATATTCAGCAGAAATATATATATATATATATATATATATATATATATATACTCTATGCTATTTCTTCTACTGTAATAACACAGTAACACAATCAGTTGAGGGATGGAAGTGTACAAGAGCTTGACTTTGCTACAAGGTCACTTTCAGATGATGGTAAAATGCGTCATTTGTAAATGGTGTGTTGTTGGAAGCCTCTAGAGGCATGAGAAAGGACGGTTATGGTACGTCCCAGTGCTGCGTGCTGATAAAGGTTTATAGTATAGCCAAGTGTAATAATGCAATAATGGTGACTTTGTAACTTAAAGCAAGGATTCACAGGGTTATAGCCCTCCAGGCACACATTGTAAAAAAAACACAAAGACTATAGGAAAGATGGAGGAGAGTGAGGACCTGTTTCTAGTCGCTAGGGCCCTATTTTTTCTATATCTCAAGGTGGAAAAAGGGTCAGCAGCCAGCAGCAATGAACATGCCACTAATTATTCCAAATGATAGAGTCGCGCAGTCCTGATTACAATAACAGTGTTACCTCTCTTTCTTTAAGGTCTAACCTTTCCTCTAAGTTATCCGCCTACTTTGTCTTTTTGTGTTTTGTTTCTGTAATTTAACAGCATCCAGTGTAGTACTTGCTAATTTGAATACTAACTACAAAATGTTTACAAAGTGTTGAAGCATAGCGAGTGATGCTTACTGTCACTACATCAAAGTTGATTAAATTTTCTATAAGAACACACACTTTTTACTTGAAAGGTTACTCAAAAGATGGTTTGTTGGAATGCTTGGCATGATATTCTTAGCTTAACAGTAGGTCAAGAATGTCCTGGGCTGGGATCCAGATTTTTTTTTTGTTTGTTTCTGTGCCATTTCTTTATGGTGTACATGTGCAACCTCACACACTTGCGTACACAACTGCACACTTAGCTTGAACCAGTTGTTGACTGTAATGCATTTGTGGTCCACAAGAAACGGGCAAGGGGTGGTAACCAAAAACACACTGGAACAGGGTTAGTTGCATGATTGAGTTATGGAAAAATCTCTGGTTATATTCCATCCAAGGCAGGAACCAGGCACAACCTACAGTTCCCCAAGGCTAGTTTAACCACATGTCATAGTTGTGTAGAGCCAAAGACCTCTAACAGGACGTCCCACTGTCTGGCTCACATCCATTACAAAGAACCAGGATGGATCTGGTTGCAAAAGCATGATGGTCATCCTAAACGCCACCTTTTAGGCAATGAAACGCTTGGTCAGCAGAGAGGGTTGAAGCATCTTGAGAACCAAAACTCACTTATCCGTCCTTTCATGAGCAGGTCATTTGTGGCTTGAGTTTACCTTTAACAGCTTCTTTCGGGATAATTAGGCCTCAAATTATTTCCACCTACTAAATACATTATGTATGTAAAGCTCAGCAATAATCTTACAATATTTAAACAATGCGTTACAGTGTAAAAACTCAGACATGAAGTAGACAAATAACAACACATTATCCCATCACTTTACATTCCTTATTGGATCATTCAAGAAAATCAGATTTTTTTTTTCATTTTTCATTATGTTGTTACTGAACACTAGAGGTTTTCTCTGAGGCATTTTACATTTACAATGTAACTGTATGAAGACATGGATAAAGATTTATTAACTTAAATGGCCAATTGGATTTTGATGTTAGCGGGAGCATCCTGAGGGAACCTGTGTTAATAATATAATATAATATAATACAACAGAATAGATTAGAATAGAATGTAAAAATAACTCCTGAAGTTTCTCCTGCCACATTCCTGTATGGACTCTGAGCGCTTCGCAGTTAACGAGCTAAAATACTGCTTTAGTGACGGATGTAGAAACAGCTTTAACAGTTGTTATGGAAACAGTCAGGAAGAAGAAGTTTAACCAGGCAATGAAAATATGTTTTCTCTTTTGTTCTTCTTCTGCATATCTGTCAACTCTGTGTTCATCCCTCTGTGTCCTTGTGTGGGTCAAAAGCCAGCAGCTAGAGACATATTATGGCTTGAACAAACTTCCAGATAAAGGCCCCTAGCCTGATTTTGCTCTGTACAGAAAAAAATAAAAACAAATCTTGGGGCCTGCAGCCATGGAAAAAGTGATGTGATGCACTCGCCAGTTTTGTGCCGCTGTCACCAATCACAATTGATAACAAAAATAATAAAATCTTACATTTAACATTGGATAAGGCAAAACCCACAATGAAGTATTGGTGATGAAAGAACTGTTTAAAACCTGCAAATGGACAGAAAAAGCTCACTATTTTTATGCAAACCTAACTTCCAGATCACACTGACTAAGCATCTTTAATTACAGGCTCATCTTTGTATAATCTGAGATCAACAGAATGTAGTCTTTGTCTTTAGGTGAAAACCTAAACACAACATATAGTCAACAATGCTGAACCAGGCAACATTCCTGGATGAGCGCTTAGAGGATATGCAAACCAGCTAGTGGATGTATTAATGGACATCTTCAACATCTCCCTGAGTGGTGCTATTGACAGCTTTCAAGGCCACCACCATCATCTTTGTATCTAAGAAATTTTCTGTGTCCTACCTCAATGACTACCATCCTGTCAATCATCATGCAGTACTTTAAAGGGCTAGTCATTAAACACATCAAGACCTTTATGCTTCCCTGCGATTCATTCAAACCACTTAACAGATGACACTATTTCCACAACCCTCCAAATGGGACTAAGCCACCTGGGCAAATAGGACATTTACATTCAAATGCTGTTCACAGACTTCAGTTCAGTATTCCATAGTACATGTTCAGTTCAGTATTTAGCACCTGTGTGCAAAGCACAACCTGCATGGTTTAAACATCTTCCTTTGCAACTGGATGCTGCACTCGGATCAGGAGCAGCATTTCAGCATTTTCAGCACCACCAGACTGAACACTGAGGCCCCACAGGGCTGCATGTGCAGTCCACTACTGTTCACTCAGTTCCCCCTCTGTGGGGACAGTCAGGAGCACTAAATTCCTTTGTGTCCACTTGACAGAGAATCTTAGTTTCTAAAACACCATCTCCCTAGCAAGAAAGCACAGCAGTATATATATTGTACCTCCTTAGAAGGTGTCTTATTACGTGTCTTATTCTCAACATGTTTTACAGAGGGTCAGTCAAAAGCATCCTGAGCCTCTGTATCCCTACCTGGTTTTGGAACTGCACTGTCTCAGATCGAAAGACACTGAAGCAAGTAGTGGTGACAGCTGAGAAGATCATCAGGGTATGTCTTCCCTCTCTCATAAACATTTACATCACACACTGCATCCTCAAGCCACCAGCACTGTGGATAACCTCACACACCCCTTACACAAAGTGTGTTGTTTTATTTAGCCATGCGGTCCTGGAGAAATGTTGATTTACTGTATTTCACTGTGTACTGTACTTGCTGTATACTTTTTCCCAGATCATTAAATAGATATTTGAAAATAGCTAAATAAATAAATAAATAAATAAATATATTAGCCTACAATACAGTGATATTAAGCTGCCAAGGTTTCTGCTTAAAGAACAAGGAAAGCTTAATTTGTAGAGCATGTTCATTTGGAAACCTACTGTAAAGCTGAAGCTGACAGGCTTGACTGCACCTCTCAGATACAGTACCATACAGATGAGAGTGAGAGAGAGAGAGAGAGAGAGAGAGAGAGAGAGAGAGAGAGAGAGAGAGACAGAGAAGAGGATGTAAGTGATGGATAGAAATAAAAATAAATGAAAAGCAGAAGGTATGGCAGTATAGGAAATGTGATATAAAAGTAAGATTGTTAAAGAACGAGGCAAATTAGATTTCTAGATAATAAATAGAAAACAATGTAAGGATAAAGAGAGAGATAATGGGAAGTTGAGACCCGAGAGACTGTAAACTGCTCTATCATGGGGACTTAAGAAATTGTTACAAAATGCTGACTCTGTTATGTCCTTCCGTAAATGTTAAATGAACATCTTTTTTGCATGAATTAACCCTACAAATTGATTGAAATCTGTTTTTGGATTAATAATGCCTGAGAGTGAGAACATTCACAAACTACAGTATACCGAAGCATTAGCACCATTCCATTTAAATCCTAACAACTAATTAAGAAATGAAACTCTGACTTTGTACTCCTCAAAATTGATCTATTGTATCTTGAACTGGGAATGCTAGCAGTGAAAAATCATCATCATCACCACCATCAGCTTCATTATCATCATTACTTCCACCACACCATCATCATCATCATCATCACCAGCATCATCACCATCACTAGCATCATCATCATCATCATCATCATCATCATCATCATCATCATCATCATCATCATCATCACACCACCTCCACCATCATCATTATCATCTTTATCATCTTCTACATCAGCAGCAGCATCATCATCATCACAGCTTCATCATCATCATCATCACTTCCATCATCATCATCATCATCATCATCATCATCAGCAGCAGCAGCAGTGGTGCAGAGGGAGAAGGAGTAATTACCCAGCAAGTAATTGCTGAAGACCAGATTAACATGGTGCATCTGAAGGTTTCTCTCAGACACACTTTCTTTTCTCTATCTGCTCTTCTGAGAGAAAACATTGGGACTCGTTTTACCTTCTGTCTTGGTCTCTCTCTCTCTCTCTCTCTCTCTCTCTCTCTCTCTCTCTCTCTCTCCCTCTCTCTTTCCGAGCTTCATCAATGTACTTTTTTCAAAGACAGAGCTTGGTTTGTAACAGGTGCTGCTGAATATTCATCACCAGAACTGCTTACCTGTTTCTAATCACTCACAATATGCCTGTGCTCACAATCTGTCAATCATTCAGATCTCTGAAATGGCCTGCATGCTACACTGGTTATGGAAATTCATACTGTTGGCATGTGGAAGGAGTGTTCCCCACCTGAATCCTGATTGAGATTCTAAAAGTGTGGGTTTATGAGTATGACTGAGTGCATGGCTGAATGCTTCTGGACAACACAATCAGTACTAGAGAAAGAAAGTTAAAATTACCCTCTATTAAAGTTTTTTAAATAATAAACAGTTTTTCTACAGGCTGATAAAGAAAACAGTATTCAACATGTACTCCCTGCGGTCTCCTTAATTTATATATATATATTTATATATATATATATATATATATATATATATATATATATATATATATATATATATATATATATATACTGTCTTGGATGATTCTTGGATGATTATTGTCTTGATTATTGTCTTTTATATATATACTGTATATTTACACTGCTCACTTCATAGAAGGTAAAATATGTAGAAATCTTGGATGATTATTGTCTTATATTATATTTATTTTTGAAAAGTGTTTTGTGGCGCTTGTGTTGATAAGCACTATAGAAATCAAATGTAATTATTTACTTGCTTTCATTAACACTGCCTCAACAAAGACACACAGGGAAGTATCACACCTAAGTGCTTTCTAGCACTTCCCAATTAAATAAACATAAATTATTTTTGTTATTAACATTAGGGCCGTATTTCATGTAAGTGTGCCTATGCAGGTTGATCATACCATTAGTAGGTTACATGTTCGTAACTCATTAGAAGCTCGGATTGTGAGTAACGTGGTTTGTGAGTGTTCAGCAAGACGAGCAAAGATTTTTAATACATTTTGACTTGAAAAACGAGCAAGTCTTGGTTTACGAGTAACATGTATCATGCATGCACTTCTTGTTTTCACGCTGAGTGCCACGTGATCACAACTGAGCCAATGGTTCTTCTCTCTCTTGCGCTGTGGAATTGTGGGTAATCGTCTCCCCTGCTGGGTGTTAGTGCTTGTCTCTCACTGGTATAATTAACATACACATATGTACTGTTTCTATAACACTGTGACCACATGTGTGTGTGTGTGTGTGTGTGTGTAAAACATCTTTTATTTTTTGTTTGTAAGTGTGTGTGTACAGCATGCGTGTACTGTTCTTTATAACAGCATATAAAGCAAAAGAAAGTCTCATTATAGAGGTTAAAGATCCATTTGCTCCTTCTCTTCATCAGCCTGTCGTTATATGTGTGCGCACGCGTAATTTGGTATCGTGCTCCTTCACACACACACTCTCTCTTGCCTTTATGGTCGCAGGCGCTGTGTGTGTGTGTGTGTGTGTGTGTGTGTGTGTGTGTGTGTGTGTGTGTGTGAATGGGCACGGTGTCAAATCACGCGCACACACACATAATGACATGCTGATACAGAGATGGATCAGCAAATTGATCTGTCGGCTTCACACACACAGCGCCTGCGCGCATAAAAGGAAACACTTATCTGTCTAGATTTATTTTTACTTTTTTTTTTAAAGGTAAAGTGAAGGTTAATTTGTTTTATTTTTACTTTATATATTTGTGTTAATTTTTTTTGGGGGGGTGGGGGGGGGGGCTGTGGAATTAATAATTTGAGTTTCCATTATTTCCTATGAGAAAATTTGCTTTGATTTTGGAATACAAATGAGGTCACTGTTCATGTCTGTCTGTCTGTAGTTTTTGTTGGTCGACTCAGTTTCCCAGAAGGCACCTCAGTCAGGTGATGAGTGCTCACCTGAACTGAGGTGGCTCATTAAAGTTTCTATAAATAGCAGTTTGTTCTGGGAAACTGGGTCGAGCATTGTTGTTGAATGTTTTTGTTTGTTGGTGTATGTTTGTTTGTGTTTATATCCTATACCGTCATGTGGGCATTCCTTTTTGTTTCTTTAAATTTATATTTGGTTTATGTTTTGTATGCTTTGTTTTCAGTGGGCTCTAGTTTTGTTTTCTGTATGTTCCTTGTTCTGATGGATTCATGGAGCTGCCTTGTTCAATGTTTAGCTAAGCTGTGTCTCCTCCTGTGTACTGTGTAAGTACTGTTCTGTGTCTTCCCTTGTATGTGTCGCCACATGAGGGCTTAGCCGTTAGCAGGGTTAGCCACTAGTAGGCCTTGACGGCTAGTAGGGTTAGCCCCTAGTAGGGTTAGCCTCCAGTAGGCTAGCCTCTAGTGGGATTGACTGCTAGTGGTTCTGGTCACTAGTAGATTAGCCGCTAGCTTGGAATAGCTTCATGTGTGCCTTTCTTGTGTTCTGTTTCCTCTGTAGGTCCGTACTAACTCCATTAGATACTAACCCGGTTAGGTCAGCATCCTGTGTCTCCATATTCCGTGTAGCTACTAACCTCACTAACCACGAACCCATCTGGTCTCTAGTCTGTTGCCCCTAGTCCTCCAGTCCTGTCTAGTCCTCCAGTCCTGTCTAGTCTCTGTCTCTCCAGTCCAGTCCTGTCTCTCCTGTCCAGTTCCCGCCATGTCCTGTCCAGCCTTGTCTCTTGTTCCCCTATGTGTCCTTAGTTAGCTCCAGCTCCATGTTTCCTCATCCTCAGTCCCCTGTGTTAGTTCTCAGTCCCATGTGTCAGTTCTCGGTCCTGTGTTCAGCTCCTGGTTCCTCTGTGTTAGCGCGCCGTTCCTCTGTGTTAGCGTGCCGTTCCCTATGTCTTTCCTGAGCCCTAGTTTTAGTTTACGTCTGTTGTTTTGGTTCCTTTGTTGGTTTGTGTCTGTTTTGAGTTTTGTTAATAAAGACAATTTCGGTTTGCACACCCTTCTGCGTTCAAGCCTACAATATATGCCCACGGCAACACCATCAGCCGGTCTAGCCAGAACCACCAGCTAGACGCCATGACAACAAGCCCGCTTCCGGAATGAATTATGCTTGTAATCCAAGGTTCCACTGTAGATCATATGGACCATAACTGTAGGAACTCAATATCCTAGAACAGCATCACCTACACCTAGAATGTCTCTAAAAATACAGCGTCTCTGACACATTGTTTTACATTCTGTAATGTAAGCAGGAGTTCAAAAGTACAGTGTGAGGTTGGCTCA
>JAAGKR010013362.1:0-14144 GCA_011419295.1 Clarias macrocephalus
GGTTTTTTTTCCCCCCCCCCCCCCCCCCCCCCTTATTTAGAATTATTAAACCGAATGTAAAGGCAAAACAAGCATGTTCCTTACAGCACTGTCTCTCTAGGTGATGTAGCTCTGTTGTCATGGACGTAGCACACCAGATTAGCCACTATGTCCAGCTGGCTGAAGGAGTGTATAGGAATGCCCGTGTGTTTGATGTACTCCATATGACCATGTTCTGGAGGCACAGTGATCACATAGAG
Source organism: Clarias macrocephalus (assembly GCA_011419295.1). Lineage (NCBI taxonomy): Eukaryota > Metazoa > Chordata > Actinopteri > Siluriformes > Clariidae > Clarias > Clarias macrocephalus. The sequence goes on from JAAGKR010013362.1 coordinate 240, forward strand.
CAGCTCTTCTGGCTTATCAGTGCCGTCTATAGCCAACAAGACGTCTGTGGTGATCACTACATGCTCTCCACGGCTAGCTCTCATTGGCTTCACAAACAACGCTATGTCTCCTGGCAAAGAAGAAATGTAAAATATGCATGATTTAAACTAATATCAAATTTGTATATTAAGCATATTACATCGGATGATAATAATAATAATAATAATAATAATAATAATAATAATAATAATAATATATGTAGCATAGTTTCTTGCTTAAGATCAAAACATTTAAGAGAAAAACCTTTCTCTAACTCCTTGAGTGAGATGTGGAAGTGTTGCGCAGGAGAACGGTTCCTGCCATCCTGTAGATGAAAGATGAAAAAGTCTTGTGTGTGAGCTCCACCCCGAGCTGTGTGTAGGTAGCGGAGCAAGTTCATATCTACAGCTTCCTGGGAGCAGTTCATTCCTGTTGATATTATGCTCCACTCCAGGCCTGCCTGAGAAGGCACCAGAGAAGTTCACATAATAGTTTGTGATTATATGATTATATGCAATCATTGGGATTTCAGAGAAGCATGTAGTTATAAGACACCTAACAATTTGCAGAGACAGTAATAATTGATAATATCTGTTCAAATGAAATGTAGGATTAAGAAATATCTTTTTCGTGCACTGACCTTAAGCTGAAGCAAGCCATGAATAGGAACACTCTCAAACACATAGATGATGTTAGTGGAGGGAGAGTCATTGTCATGAGCACTTAGAACAGCACCGGAGATAATTCTGGCTTCTCCTGGTTCCACCTCAATCCCAGTGTTCCTGAAGAACACCACAGCTATTAGATCAGTTCCATTATATATTATTTCAGTATACTATTTACAATTATACTATAATAAAAAAAAGACTTTTTTATATATTGCACATTTTATTTTACTTTGTGGACGTTTGTGGACACCTGACCATTATGTACATATGTGCTTATGTGCTTGTTGAACATCCCATTCCAAACTTAGTGCCTCTTTATTCTTATAATAACCTCCACTTTTCTGGAAAGGATTTCCACCAGAGTTTAATGAATGGCATTCAGCTGCGAGATGATTAATGAGGTCAGCCACTGATGTTGAGGAGGTCTGGGGTGCACTTTCACATTCCAGTTTATCACAAAGGTGTTCAGTGGGGTAAAGGTCTTGGATCTGTACAGGACACTTGAGTTCTCCTACTCCAACCTTGGCAAGCCATATCTTCACTGAACTCACATTCTGGACAGAGACATCATCATGCTGGAACAGGGTTTGGCTTCTTACACTATGACCTACACCATACAAATTCATTATATACTCCCAGCTATGCAGCAACAGTTTGTGAACGATCCACACACAGTATGTAGGTGAAATGGTCAGGTGTCCATACCTATATACTTATGGTCATATAGTGTATCAATAGATTCTGATAGATCTGGACTAAAACATCCAAGTTACCAGTGTTGAAGAACCTGCCAATTTGCCATCTGTCCTGACCTACAGTAATTATCTCAGCTAAAAAAGCTTTTAATTTTATAAGTAATGTTTTTGTATAAAGCACCTAATGATACATGGCTTCTCATCATTGACGGGCATCACTTTGACCGATATCCGCCTCTGGAGCTGGTGCTTTCCATCAGACAGCTGGATGATGAAGCTGTCCTGCTCACTCTCTGAGTCATCATGCAAATACATTAGTGTCATACCTGTGAAGAGAATCACCAAGAATTAAAAAAAAAAAAAAAAAAAGCTGTAAGTGTTTAAAGAATGCCTTAATGACAAAATTGATTCTTTGATTCATTCATACACCCATTTATTTATTTATTCATTCATTTGATGACGGTACCATTTCTGAGATCTTCCATGGTGAAAACTTGGATCTGAACCTCTGTTCCATGATTCTGGATGGATCTTTTATAATGAGCCACATCATTACCATGAAGCCCACCCATGATAGCACCATGTTGGGGCTGCTGGATGATGCGAAATGTTAATCTGTCTCTTGGAACATCTAAATCCACAGCATTAATAATGGAGGCATCCAACTCCTTCATGTCTCCTTCTCGGACCTGCAAAACACATCTCCATATTGGCTACTATGTAAAAGACTGACAGCATTTTCTATTCTGCAATAGTACAGTATGTGGCACTTATAACAAGAGGTGTGTTTAGAATTATAATAGTCACCATGAAATGTAGGCCAGAGATTCTTGAGGTAGCTTTCATGTACAGTACAGTACAATATTTATTATAATATATGTTATTATAATATGGACTATATTGACAATATACATATATATTGACTTTAATACTTTAGTACAATTTGAATATTATATGTTTTACATAATCTATAAATTGCATATTCCAAGTCCATCATCACATTAGCCAGGGGAAAAAATCAAATACTGAATAATTCATATAAAATATAAATAAATAAATAAACATAAAGGTATAAAATTCATATAGAATATATATTCATATATTTTAAAATATATATACAATATAAAATATATATTCATATTTTTTAGCAGTTATTTAAGACTCACACTTATGTTCCTTGCTAGAAACTCTGGCCTTTCATCATTCGTTGGCTTGATGATGATGTAGAATGGGATTGCAGAAGATTGGTGTTCGCCATCAGAGATGTATAGCATAAATTGGTCTGCAGTGGGCTCAGTCCTTTGATGTCTGGACTGCACATAGTTGATGTGTCCATTCAGAACATCCCTATAGGAAAATGAGGCTGAAAGACAGAGCACATAAAAGCCACCAGTATTGGTTAGCAGAGGTGGAAGGCAGAGGATATTGTACTTAAATATGGTTTGTACTTTACCTGGGTAATTTTATTAGTACATACTCTTTCATTTTACTCCACTACATCCTAGAACAAATATCTGATTTCCTATATTTGTGCATGGCATTGCTTTACATAACCACAGTTGTGTGTGGCATTTGTGTGAAGAAGTAACATTGCCACCTGCTGTCTATAATACATAATGTGTGATTTGCTTTCCCTCCGTGAAATGCTCAGCAGGTGTACTGATGTGAATAATATCTATCAGGTGTTCGAAATTACAAATGGAGGCGGTTGCAGATAGTGAAAAAAGCTGTATGTTTACAGTTTTACAGTGTGGAAGGGGATATGAGAGTGCGATTCTAGATGGGGGCATGGGGTGGCACCGCCCACCCCCTGAAATATGATTGCCCCCCCCCGACTAGTTCTTGCCTCCCAAACCCCTTCCCCCCCACCGTGCCCACTTAAAAAATCCTAGAATCGTCCCTGAGAGAGAGAGAGAGAGAGAGAGAGAGAGAGAGAGAGAGAGACTCTTTTGCTATGAGTTAAAGGTTACAGTGGGCTAAGACATGCCCAGCTGAGTTGCGTTTTGTATTTTTTCTCAAGTAGAAATGAAAATGGACTTTTGAAAACCATATCAGTGAGAGCACTAACCAATACTTATTCCCATGTTGCTCTTTTCAAACCCTGGACTAGGCAGAATGTTCTCAATATAGCCGAACTGTGGTGGGGACACCAATACAAGAAGCAGTTCCTCCAGAAGAGTGTCCGGGTCAGAGGCTCCTATATGTACTCCAGTGATAGTGGCAGAAGCTCCTTCATCCACCTGAAACACTTCACCTGTGGAGAAAGAAACAATTTATCACGAAAATTATAGTTAATGTTCATATTTCTTCTTTGAAATATTGATATATCCTATTTTTAAGATCTACTGAACTTTCTGTACATAAGACATTCCCACCCCTGTATATAAAACCCATAACCATATTTTACCACATTGTTATTTAGTGTAAATAAGCCACTTATGTACTTCTGATTAGATGCTTACTGCATTTCACTGTACTTTGTACAAGGACAATACAACAGAATCTAATCTAATCTAATCTAATCTAATCTAATCTAACCTAATATAATATAATATAATATAATATAATATAATATAATATAATATAATATAATATAATATAATATAATATAAATGATATCTGATTATCAGTCTATTTATGTTTATTTATTATTATAAAATATGCTTTTCTCTATGGTGAGGCCTGCTAAAAGCATTTACTATGCAATTAGAATTGATCACATAAGGTATACCAATAACAATAGACGGTGGTTGGTTGTCCACAGGATAAACAGTAATGTTTAGATCATAGATTAGCAAGGAATCTTGGGGATGTTTTGTTTGTGTGTTAGACTGGGGTCGGTCAAAGCAGCATGAAGAAACTGGATCCGTCTGTTCATCAGAGATCACGAACGTGATGGCGTCATGACGAGGAAGTAATCCAACCTCCAGGCCTTTGGAATGTAATTTTCTGTATGTTAGTAAGTATTCTCATTTTATATACCATAACATCATGATGAATTCATATACAGGCAAATATCTTTTGCAAATATGTTTTTCAATTATTGTGGAAATAGTTTCCTATAATACACATTAAAAGACAGAAGGAGTAGATTTAGCACCTGTGTGTTTGTAGCTGATGATCCTGGCTTCTAAGTCTTCTTGAAAGAACCTGTCAACCACTATACCATTCCTTAGCACCACACCATGATATGGCTGACGAGCAATCAGATACGTCAGTTTGCTGTCATCACTATCGACATCTGTTGCACAGATGTACTCAATGGTGATCACTACTTCCTGTCCCTCTGCACACTCTAGAACGCTCTTCAAGCCTGGCACCAGTGCTGGCATTTCATCATTGACTAGTGTTACCTGTCGGCGAGTATAAAGTCATGCAGTTAGGGATCAGTTAGGAATCAAATTAAGTAACTGATTTTATGTATGGTTTGTTTGTTCATTTTACCTTTATATGCAAAATGAAGTCAACTGAATTCACCCCATCTGTGGCCGTACATTCAATGTTATCTTCCTCTGTTTCTGAACTGTCATGGTGGTATCTGTGTGGATGAATGCGTGACCATCATCACACATATTGGAAATACATTCACAACCACAATAAGATGTTTAAGTAAAAAAATAAAATAAAACTCCTACTAATAATTGATACTGGTGATTGAAATGCTGTAATGTCTGACCTAACTTTTAGGCTTTTCAGGTCTCTAATAGTGAAGGTCTGGCCTTGACCCAAGGGCGCACCATCCAGATATACTTCCCCATGCTGAGGCTTTCTCTTTAGCACCACATGTAGCGAGTCCTCTAGAGAATCCACATCAGTCAGGTGCAATTGAGCTGCACTGACCCAGCATTCTCCCCCTTCATCCACAAGCAAATCATTTGTGTGTACCTAATATTTAAACAAAACTTTTTTTAAAACTGTTTCCTATCAATTAATTAATAATATTAAAAATATGCTGGTCAAACAAATTGTGTGGTCTGAACACATTGTTTTGGATTACCTCCGGGAACTGGTTGTCTACTGGGAGCACTGTGATGTTGAAACAGATTCCAGTGGTAGTTCGGCCGTGCTCACTGGTTACAGACAGCACAAACTTAATATGTTGAGGAAAAGGTCCGATATCTTGAATAGGAGGCATATAGGCCACTTTCATATAGTTGACAGCATGCTAGTGGGAAGGACGAAAGTTGTTAGCATTTGCATCCCTTTAAATTACTATGAGAAAAGTGGGGAAAATATATATATATATTTTTTTTGTTAACCTGTGTGAAAAGTCTAAGCACAGGCGCATTGGGATCCTTAGCCAATTTTGGGACGCTGTCGACCAGGAATAGCCGCCCTGCATCAGGTCCCCTGGCAAAATAAGTAGGTAAGCAAATTAATACATTTCTCAAGCATTATTTATTTATTTATTTATTTATTTATTTATTTATTTATTATGGACAATGGTTATATTGTTTAATGGCCTCTAATTGAAAAAGATTAATAAATCCAAACATGACAGCAAATTAAAAACCAAAAAGTACATGATTACAATAGATCATCAAATCAAAGAAGGAAAAAGAAATGTGCTTTTTCAGTTTGTTATGTAGTTATACTTGTAAATGATTTGATGCAGAGTTACGTATATTATTATTATTATTATTATTATTATTATTATTATTATTATTATTATTAAAAAAGAGAAAGCAGTACACCTCACGATTGATCGTACTATTATCATTATCGCATTGCTTTCTTTTTAATAAAAGTGCTTCGTTTTAAGCGGCCATATACTGTACAGTTGAAACTGGGTGAGTGAGAACAATTCAAAGGGCCCTAAGTGACAGGGGACGTGATCATCATGAACATGAATGAGTTTACAAAACATTTTTGAAATGGTCAATAAGAATATACAATATGAATAGTATATGAATGTACAATATATGCTAATCGTCCATAATATTAAAATGTAAACAATACACAATAAGTATAAACAAACACGATAAACAATAATAATAATAATAATAATAATAATAATAATAATAATAATAATAATATAATTTTGTCCCATCACATTTGTCCCATTAATCAGAAGATTAATTTAGAAATCCAGTAGTGTTTATTTTTTGCACTCTCCCAGACTGATTCCATTGTATCAGCAATCAGCATGATATCACTTTGCATTTCAGTAAAAGCTGTTGTATTTTTGGTTTGGCTGTTATGTTTTCAAGTTTGTTCTGTTCTATTATTATTATTATATTATATATATCTTTTTTTTTTCTTTTTTTAATTTGCCATTACATTTTTGGTTTGTTAATCTGTTAAAGTGTTTTGCATTTAATTGCTAACATAATATTGACCAGATGATCATTTAAAAATACCCATTACTGCCTACCCATCAGTGGTCGTGTAGAAAGGTGGAGTAGTAACAGTGTAGGTAAGCTCACAGTCTGGTGACTCTACATCAACAAAGTGCAACTGCTGCTTGGTTAAATAAACCACTTCTGTCTCTTTGACAGACAGATGTCGAGTTACTCCTGGGGCCTCTTTAGGTGGCTGATCTGGGACAGGTTGTATTTGAATCACAATGACCTGCAAAAAACAAAGGGGAATTCAGTTAGTTAGTTAGTTAGTTAGTTAGTTGGTTGGTTGGTTGGTTGGTTGGTTGGTTGGTTGGTTGGTTGGTTGGTTGGTTGGTTGGTTGAAACATTAATATCCGTATAATTCACATAAAATTCTAAGTGAAATGTCACATTATGCAGTAGAGGTCTTATCAACTAATTAATGTGTCTGAAGTCAGCAGAATTACCAGATTGAGATATTGCTGGATTGGTGTTGAATGTGTCAACAAATTACACTATACCTGAGGCTCTGAGAGATTGGGAGGATCATGGAAGTCAGATAACACCACTTCAAAAGAGTCATCAAATACTTCATTGCCAAAGTGCCTGTAATAGACGATGGAATGAAAGAGATCCTTTTGTAGGAAACGCATCACAGGATAACCTACAAAGAAAACACGAATCCCCCATTAAACAGCATAAGTAGATGTCAAAGTCAAAGCAAGATAGTGGATTACAAAATATAATCCCTTTAACCTGTAATTCCTGGACCTGGTAACTTCATGATCTCCCCTGCTTGAGGAGGCTTAGTGATGTTGAACATGATGTAGTCGTCACTGGAGTCCATATCTGAAGCTTGAAGGATAGAACCTCTAAGAAGGGCTGTTTGTCCCTCAGAGAGTTCCAGGACCATATTGGTGATGAGGAACGGTGGACTGTCGTCTTTGGGTAAGATGTTAATTGGGAACTTGTGCCTTGTCTGGTGGCGGCCATCAGTGATCCGAAAGACCACAAAGTCTTTGGTGGTATCACTGTCATCATGGTAATAGCGCACCACTCCAGCCTTAATATCACTTACAGTGAACATGAACCCTTTTCCACCTTAAATATATTCGTTTTAATTAACCACTAATGAAATATAAAGAGATTATAGTATTTTCAGGATAATTGTATGAACAATTAAAGAAGGAATCAATTATCATCACACACCTCTGACAGTTAGTCTTCCATGCTGTAAGCCATCCACAGTTATGATTCGTACAGCCTTCAGATCATCATTGTCCACGATTTGCAACTGATCCCATGTGATGGGCCGAGACTGACCTTCCAAAAGACTGAGACCTTTGGAAATGTCAGCGTGATAATCAAAATAATGTAATCAGGAAGATGATATAAATAATCATTTTCACAAACATACAGTACTTTAATCTACAGTCTGGTCGAACAGGATTAAATGCTTACCCATGTTCCATGACACTCTTGGTGCATTTGTGTCCGCAGTCCTTATTGACACATGTACCATAATAGGTGAACTTTTCTCAAAGTAGAAATCATGGACTTCAAACTCTATCTAAATGAGAGAAGGCATTCGATACAGACAATCAATAGAAAGAAAACTGTAATCCTTAAAAGTTCTATGTCATTGCAAAGTTCTATGTCATATACATACCAGACGGTATAAAAGAAATGTTTCTTAAGAGTTAACTAACCAACCAACCACCTAAAAAGCTAAAATGGACAATGGACTGTCCATTATTCAGCAGAATTATCCCAGTGGTGAGTAAATATGCCTTAATGGGTGAAGTTGCCTAGAAGTTGTCTTATCTAGAATCTACCTCATAGTTTCTGCGTTGTGTATGGCTGGAATTGGGAGGCTGGTAGCTGATAAGCATTTCATTGAGGTCCACCCAGGTGAAGGATGAGATGGGCTTGGTATGATCAGACAAGTGCGTGATAAATCCCTCACTGGGAAGCTTGGTGATATTGAACACCAGCCTGTTCTTTGGGGTCTCAGCATCTACTGCATCAAGGATGGCTGTGGACAGTGGAGTCAGGATGAACTGATCCACTTCCAGGATGAACATGGACATGAAGGCAGGCTTTGGGGGCTGGTTGGGAACTGCACCTTTAATAGCAACTGGGATCCAGGCTTGCTCTGACTGGATGAATAAAACACAGCATTTAAAATTAAAATGAGTTAAGATAATAGGTGGAACAAATCATTGGCTTGTCCATGCTTTTGTCAAGTATACAATACCTGGATTATACTCTGGCTCCTTGTATCTGTGAGGTCCAGCCTGACTGCAATATAATCAATATCAGGTGATGGCGGATAGATATGCTGATAGCGGATACCCATCATTAAGAATTCTTCACAAGACACTTTTGTTATTGTCACTAGTTTAAGTCCTTTCAAACAGTCTTCACTCTTGCATCTGGCTCTGGCTTTATTTTCTGAAAATGTGTAAAAACGTTAACAAAATGATATAAAATTAAGAATGTGGATTAACTCTATACTTGATTTTATATATACAGTATAAAGATGCATACCTAATTGTTGCCTAACTGAGACAAAGCTATCTGGTTCATCCCCTCTTGGCCCTTCTAACTTGACAGGGTCACCAGTGACCAGCTGCCCATGTCCAGGTAGACCAGGTAGATCTGGCGTTGTCACCCTAATGGTACACTCTATGTTGGGTCGGTGCTCATAGTGGAAGGACATCACATTACCATCAAGAATATTGGAAAGGCCGTAGAACTCAGGAACGTGCAATGTCTGTGGTCCCAACTTTATAACATTACAGTCAGGTTCCATGATCTCAATTTGAAGTGAGAAGAGTTCACTATATGTCTCTGTCTCTGTGAATCTAAAGTACAAAAAAAATTTTAAGGTCCAGTACACTCCTACAAATCAAGATACATAGGCCAATAAAGGCCGTAAAGAAATAATTCATTTTGTGATGGTTCAATATTTTCTTGAAATGTACCAGAAATATTACACCATTCATAGACAAAACGCCTACCTGTACAATCGAAGTTTGACAGTATCTTCTTTTAAAATAGGACAACCATTATGCGTATATTTCACCTCATCAGCCAAATAGTGGCAGTCAAAAACCTGATGGAAGTATTCAAGAAATTCATTTAAAATTAACATAAAAGCCCTTTTTTTTTGACTGTGGCATGGTTTGGACATAAAGCTACGTTCACAATGTGGTTTTGCAAACCACATAAAAAGGGCAAAAATGCCCCCTAAAAAACAATTGTTTCATCTGGTGTTTAACAAGTATTTTTATATTTCAACTGTAGGTTAAATTGCTTGTGGCCACTACTGTATATGGAAACAATGACAAACATTCATTATTGTTTATACCATTTAAACTTAAAAGAAAAGAAAAGAAAACACCATAATAATGTTCATTTGTATTGAAGAGAATGTCTGGGCAATGTAACTGCCATCCATTGTCCAACAGTAATATCTCATACGTAGAGACATCCAATTTGAACTGATGTCTCTACGTGATATCACTGCTTGAGACTTGCACTCCATGTTGAGAATTCTTCCCCCTCGAGCCTGGTGTGTACATCATGCATCTACTGACACACCTGCCACATTAACCATTTTCATCTGACTGTTTAAACATCTTTAAACTGTGGTCATGTTGCATCAAATTATATCCATCAGCACAAGTACATTTATTAATTTCGTATTACAAATGAGATGAAAGTAATCCAAATTCGCCAGACACAATCTGTCGACTCTGTCATACACACATGCTTTCCATCGGAAAATCAACCTTAAGTAAAAGGCAAACTCTGCAGCTCTCTTTAAAGAAGAAAATAAAAGTGGAAATATAACAGTTGGACAAAGTGAAAGATGTCGGATAATTAATGAATGTATTTTCATTTTTTTAAATAAACCATGAAAGAGAAACGCACTGAACATTACAACAAACGAGGCTCAGTATCATTTTACAATTGAGTGTCGATCTGTCACCACATTCTCATTTCTACTCCAGGTTCATCATGTATACTGAATGTACAGTAGGTCGAAACAGATGGGCGGATTTTTAAATGGGACATGTCAATTGTGCCTGCAGTGTCCTTATTTCAACTATACTAAATCCGACACATGTTCTTTTTTTTACACGGACAAGCAGTGTATGTTAATATTTATATATGACCTTTCTATGAACATGCTTTTATGGTTAACACTTTGCAATACTCTTCAATAAATCATAGGCGTTTATGCAGGAACGAATCAGGAACAAATGAGTAATGTAACATTAACACACAAAACACTAATGTTAACTACTAATGAATACTGGATAATTACTCAGTGATAATAAATTGGTTTGTTATGGTTCAGTAATTCATTATGAGTTAATACATTATGTTAAATACTTGCGTGATGAAAATGACAGGATTAGGACTAAACAGCTGTGTGATTATTTAAAATAATAATAATAATAATAATAATAATAATAATAATAATAATAAAACTTGCCTACAATACTACAGTACTGTATATCTCCTGGAGTCCTACCACATACCCAGTTATTAGTAGTACATTATCATGTGTTTCCCTTTACATGCCCATTTTAGGTCCTCATTAATTTCTAAAAAAAAAAAAAAAAACACTTAAATCATAATCTAATGTGTACAATTAAAATTAATACAGGGCCACTCATTTGCTCCTACTTCATCCCTGCTTAGTTAGTTATTGAAGACTACTGTAAAATGTCACTGTTTTGTGTATGCCTGTGGGTCTTGCACTTCCAGATGTTAACAGCAAGAAATAGATAAATTTAGCCAGCTGAAGCTGAGAGAAAATGACAACTTTGCTTTGGTTAAGGCAAAACTAATAATTAGCTGGACTAGATATTCAGTACAAAATTCTCAAGCATAAATCAATATTATTCTGAGACAGAAACGGAGATCATAAAAGCAGGATTAATACCTGAGGAGACAGTGTGCCAACACGTTGAGTAATAGGCTCATTCAGAACCACTTCCAGCTTGCAGGCATCCTTCGCTCTGGGTATGTGGAATTGCAGGTCTCCTTCCTGCAAGAAAGCCGACTGGCCTCTCTTCACCCGCAGGCCGTGGTTGGTCTTCACCAGAGAGCACATGCAGTCATGCAAATGCCCCAGAAAAAAGAGGAAACAAAAGGGCCACTTTTGAAGACCCATCCTTGGTTTGTGAATTTAAAGACCCTCATGCATTTTCAGTTCTGCTGGACTGTTTGTTTGACATCGGATGATTTACTGTATACTCCTCTTCTCTTTGTTGTATTACATGTCCTGGGAAGATCTGTAAGTAAAAGAAAAGTGTATACACTTTTGCATAGGGCATATTTTGCTGTGTGCTGCATGCAGAAGTGCAATAATGGGGAGTTTGGGGATTTTTAATACTGTACATATAATAAATAAACCAAGGCTTCTAGATGCACTACAGTAGACACTACAACTCTTTCCTCTAGTCTCTAAAAAAATACTTCATCAGCATTATTCCCTGACATGTTTGTAGAGACACCGGAAAAAATACAACCCAGTCTCAATGGGGTAACACATCAAGTTGAAAAATGTCCCTTGACCTCAAATCCGACAGTCAACACGAAGAATGCTGTTTAAACTGTCAGAACAAGGAAAAAAACAGCTAAATAGGGTTAATTTCTCCAACTATAGTTAACTGCCAAAAGACATGATAAATGGTTTCCTTTGTGCTGTTGCATGTACAGTACGTGGCTATAATAAGGTACTCAGTTTGAGCTGAAATCTTGTTTCAATGATGTACACGTCTCGATATCACAGGTGATATTTGCAAATCTGATATCAATGTCAGAATTCAATTACTATGATAATCCATGTGAAAGCACTTACATGCTTTAGACACAGATTTAAGCCTTAACTTTTTTTTTTAATCGATCATGTGGAGATCATTTTGCTTGATATCATCACTGCTCCCCTGAACACTCCAAATGTATGATACAGCTGCTTTCTCAGACAGTTACTCTAAACAAGATACCAATGTACTGTACATAATGTTTGCATAATGTGTGTAAGAAGTTAAGCAACATGCACAGTATTGTTGAGTTTCCAGTATGCTTGTCATGGTCCATCTGTGATGAATCCCATAACACTGGAATATGTTGGTTATTTATTTTAAATTAACAGAAACATGCCAGATACTGGGAAACAGACATTCCCCCCCAAAACCCAAACTATTATTATACTCACTTCCAGTCTTTCCTTTGAATGACATCATACTTTTCCTTGAATGCACATGTTAACACCTGACTAATCACACACATGGCATACATCTAAAGTCTCCTAAACAAGTTTCCTTAAGGTAAAAATCCCACTATCAATTATCCGATTATCAACTAATTTTTTTTTAGAATATAATAATTTTGATTTTTGTAAATGTTGAATAGTTAGTAATGCTACTTATGGTATTTATGTGAACGAGACTAGATTTTGGAGATTTTGTTTTCTCTTGGCCAACCTACAGTAGGGATTATCCTAATGAACACTTCATGGAAGATCTTCTTTCATTTTTCTAACCTTAGCTGCTATATATGGAAAACTCCAAAGGCTTCCCATATAACAAAAAGATCAAGCTCCATACATGATATCTTACAGCTGCTTTTCAAACTGTTTACCCAAACACAGGGATCCTCTGTAATTCGTGCTTGCTCAGTACCAAGACTTATTACACTTGATGGAAAGCAACATGACTGGACCAGAAAACTACCATGAAGCTGGAATGGCTGAAGTCCAAGAAACCACAGCATGCCCTGGAGACCAACAGATTTGACTCACTCAACAACGTAGTTTAAGATGAGAGACGGAGATAGGAAGAACTGCCAAAAATGTGGTTTGAACCAGAGTCCTTTGGTTAGGGGTCTTAAATAGAAAAGAATTTCTTTTTTTAAGTGGGGGATGCTAATGGAGATAACAATGCTAAGAGGCCTTGTAAATCTTTTCAGAGCTTCTTTAATGCCAGCAGCACATTATTCACACTCCACAGTAAGAAATGTAGTAAAATTTCAATGTTGGCATGGCCTAGAAAAGCAAATTAATAGCTCAGTTAAAACTCACCAATTGTAGGAAAAGAATATGTGGTCCAGAAAGAGCAAAGAGATTGAAGATGGGTATAAAAAGAAAATCCTTGAGAAGCCGCAAACAAACATTAGACTAA
>JAAGKR010013363.1:0-14141 GCA_011419295.1 Clarias macrocephalus
ACAGACCCTGTTACTAGGTGGAGCAACACTTCTGTAACCCGAGGTCAGCCCATGTGCTGGTTGTACACAGTCACAGGTATAGACAGATACTTATTGTGTGTCCATACAATTTAAAATTACATCCAGAATCCAGACCCCTTGCTTTCTATCAAACAGGTGGCTGATCATTTTCACTGTCACACTGTTTATTAAAACAAGAAAAATACAACATAAGCATGATAACACAATAAAATAAACTACTGCATATCATCATCAATCACTAATGACCATGTATAAAGACAACACAAACTTTTGTAATGTCAAACAACAAATACAAAAAAGCGGGGGGGGGGGGTATTCTTATATCTGAATATCAATAAGCTACATGCGGTAGTATTTTAGCCACCGGGAGTGTTTGTGATAAATAACATCATAGATAGCAGTGTCATAAGATAACCAAAAACTGAACCAAATAGCCACTGTAAGCTAAATGTATTCAAAACTGGGTAAAATAAATCGGAATATTTACACCACAGCTGATACTGACAACCATCTGTAATCTACATAAGGCATTAGCTTTAGCCACCGGGAGCTAGCATGTTTGTGCTAAGCTACATGAGGCAGTATGGTAGCATGATTTAGCAGTGTTATCTACATGCTACCCTAAACTATGTATGTGACGTTGAAAGACAATGTTACATATAAGCTGTCCAAAGCTAGCCAAAATGAGGAAAAATAAAATAATATGAGTTTAATATGATGAGAATAAGGATTATATGAGACTTAATAACTCACCCATGGTAACAGCTTGCTGGATTCTCCCCTTCTCCGGTGGAGCAAATAACTCTTTAAAACACGCCTGTTTTCTGTCTGAGTTTCAGTGTGGTTCTGAAGAAAAGATAAACTCCGCCTACCGTCCAGAACATTCTGTAGAGCTTCAGAAACCTGTACAGCGCGTCACATCTTCCACACGTGCAGGAAACTCACTGAATCTGTGCGTGTGTGTGTGTGTGTGTCTCTGTGCGTGCGTGCGCGCGCGCGCGTGCAGGGGGCGTGGTTTCGTATGTAGCGTGCTTCTACAGCACTTTTCACTGTGAATAGCATGTGGGCGTGTCCTGTGGGCGTGTCCTGCCTCCGGTCATTATCAGATAATGAAGTGCGACGGAAAGACTGTGTCTCTCCTCGGATTCATACAGATTACATAAAACGAGGATATGTATTTTTCATTTAACTTGCTTTATTTAAAAGTAAACCCTTTAAGCTTTAAATAGATATATTTCTCATGTCGGTGTGTGAAGTATTCGCAGCGTTTCAGTTAATTTTATTGACGGGTTTCAGAAAGATATTCACAGAGACTGAGACGGCTGAAAGCGCAGCCTGTTTATTTTCTTTATTTTACAAAAGCACAATGTTTTGTTCATATAGTGAGTATACATTAATAAAAGCAGACCCTTTACTGAACCCATGATGTACTACACTTATATATATATGGAAATGACGGAGCATTGTAAGTTGCACATTGTAAATGCACTTGGCCCCGCCGGAAGCTCCGCCGACTCCTAAGGGTTTTAAACTCAATGCAAAAAAACGGAAAAATAAATGTCTCCGTTTACTTACTAGTCCTTTTGTTTGCATCACAATGAACTGAAGCTCAGCGCATCTTCTTTCCTTGTTTGAATCTGTAATGTTTAAGTGAAATATATTTTGCGTATAGGCCTAAATATTCATTTTTATTTATGGACAGGTATATTATGTTTTATCTAGAAGCGCTGCAATTTTCGATGGTTTTAAAACACAATGTTTTCGGAGATTTGAGCTCCAGACAATCCCGCCCAACACAGCCACACCTCGGAAAAGATTTCTGAAAACTACCGCTGGCTATCTTTCTCTGCAGTGGTTAAAACAGCAAATTAATTTAATTTGGGGTATTTCTAACAGGCAATCTACTATATTTGTATTATGTGAAGTTGTGCACATTTTGGGACTTTTTTGAAAACAAAATCATTCTATCTACTTAATAAAATGGAATGTGTCAACCCAGCAAGAGTGTTAATTTACCCACCGGTTGGGTCAAATAAAACAACCCAGCACCTAAACATTTAACCCAGCAGTTTGTGTATAAAGTGATTAAAAACAACACAGGTTATGGTAAATAAATTCTCAGACTCTTCCATTGCAGGGATTAAAAAACAGTAACAATGTAAATTTTAGAATCCGTAGAAGCTAAGTTGTCTGTACACAACCTCTCGCAGGGGAGCCTTTCCCTGAATTTGCTGTTTTCATGGGGGTGGGGCTAAGAAACACACATCTTGGTTTTGTTCATGCAGATGTACCTGTTTTACAGTACATGAAAACTTACCCTGACAAAGAGCAATATTAAATAGTGCCAGCTGGCACATCTAAAATAGATGCAGAATAATTTTTTATAGGCTAAATATTTTATTTTCTAACCTTCTACTATGTTGTTTCCTTACAATATTTGTTAATTTAAAAATGTAATTTAAATTAGGTTTGGGTTCCGTGATGTTGAGCCTATTTCCTACGTAGTCTAATCAAAGCTCTACCGCCCGCTGGGCTCATCTTCATAGTTGGATTTGATATTTTTCAAGTGAAATTCATAAATGATGTTCATAATAATGAAATGAGATGCCCTAAATCATGCTTTAAAATTATTCGAAAATTCATTTAAAATCGTGTTTAAACCCGTGGCTCGCACTTTCACTTTGCAGCGTTTTGATCAACAGCTTCCCTTCTCCTACACATCTTCCAAATATAAAGCAGCTGTCTCTGCATTTCTGCTGGACTTCATCACCCGCTGGTTCATCTCACTGCAGAATCACTCATTCTCAGTCCTGCAAAGAGCCAAAGAAGAACATAGCAAAGCAAACACACCCTCGAGATGTCATGATTTTTTCTTGTCATCCCGGATGAGCTTGACGCTGGGGAGGAACTGTAACCGTAAGCCTGAAGCCAGGTCCTCTTAAAATGTTGTCCTCACTCAACCGGGAAAACAAGGCCAAGAAAATACTGTTCATTCAAATGGGGCAGGGCACCTCAACTTGCCAGGACTGGAAACACATAACTTTCTACCATCCTTCCATCATCAGCTGCCTATTAAAGGCAGATCAAGCATAAGTCTGGAAAGTGGCAGGGCACAATGCTGAGGAAAGGCCAAATGACAGGCTTTGACCATCTCTTCTAGTTCCTCACCTTTAGCCTCCACCAGCAGCAATCATCCCCTGATTTGGAACTGTTCCTTCTGCACCTTCCTTCCTGAATCTCACATCACCTCCCTTTTTTCATTTAATTTGTTTTGTTAATAAAAGTTTTTCCCCAACTTCAGTCTCCCAGTGTCTGTGTTTGATATATTGTAAAGCTTCCTTTCCTAGCGGGGCAAAGACACAGACAGAGACGGCGGGTGCTGCTTAATGTGCTTTTATTTATGGGGCTTGAAAAGTGAAGGGAAGGGTGAGGGAGAGAGCCTGGAGGGAGGAAGTGGAGCGGAATAATTCTCTGTAAGGGAGTGAGGTAGGGTCATCTCCCACGGTCAAACAGCGGCAGCGATGAGCTGAGCTGGAGGTGGAAGGTGATGCATGCGGGGAGGAAGCGGCAGGCGCTTATATATAGCGAGAGAGAGAGCAAAAATTAATTAATCATAATTAGTAATCAATTTAGCTTAATAAATGAGTAAGTCTTGATATACGAGTACTACATATTATTGAGTATCATGTGGCATGCATGCGCTTGTTGTTTTGATGCCGAGTGTCATGTGATCACAACTAAGCCAATGGTTCTCCTCTCTCACACAATTCCCCATCTCGGTATGTATGCATCACTTGTACAGTCAACATCCATACGTGCGTGTAGTGTTTACTACAACACTGTGACCACATGTGTGCGCGTAAAGCATATTTTATTTTGTGTTTGTATGTGTGTATGTGGAAGTTTTTTTTACACACGTCCTTTAAACACACATAAAGCAAAAGCAAGTGTCATTAGAGAAGTTCCTTGTTAAAGATCCAGTTTCTCTGTGTCAGAAAGTACTGATACTGTTAGTGTGTGTGTGTGCATGCATGAGTGTCATTAGAGAGTATGTGCCCCCTCCATCCTCCCCTCACCTTCACACACATACACACACACTAACGCAAACATTGCAAAGGTAATGTGCAGGTTAATTTGTTTTATTTTTACTTTATATTTTGTATTATTATTTACTTTTTTTTTGGGTTGTGTAATGACTAGTCAGAGTTTTCATTATTTCTGAGGGGGGAAATTCACTTTGTTTTGCGGGTGTTTTGATGTACAAGCATGCTTCCGGAACTAATTATGCTTGCAATCTAAGGTTCCACTGTATAATTATTATTATAAATATTCTAATAATAGTAGCATTAGTATTAGTATAATATTACTTTGTAGATAAATATTATATAATAATATGAAACAATTGAAATAAATTAGACATTACAATTGAAAAAGTTAATCAGTACTTGAGTAGTCTTTTCACCGAAAAATGTTTTACTCTTACTTGAGTAATATTTTGGATGACTATTTTTTTTACTTATACTTGAGTAATATTATTTTGAAGGAGAGCTACTCTACACACCTCAGCCCACAGGTAATATAAGATACACAAATTTGTATGGTCCTATCAAGCGGATATGCAAACGAACATGATAAATAGGACATGTGACTTTGCATGGTTAAAGATGTTACCACTTAGGGCCTAAGTTGTCCATAAAGTTAAGAGAAGTGATCACTGACAAGGATATAGAAAAATAGCAAAGGTGTTTCTTAAAATTCAGAAGGAAGCCTAGTTCGCGAGTTTAAAGTTAATGGAACAGTGGCTACACTAATTGGATGTGGTAAAAAGAGGAACCTATCATCTGCTGCTACCAGATTCCTGAGGAGGAATTGAAAAACCCTTGGTTGACTGAAAAAGACCTACAGAAAGATTTAGTAGCAGCAGGCACTGAAGTTTCCCTCTGCACTATAAGGCACATGCTGAACACTGAACGTCTCCATGCCAACACCCCAAAACTTACCCCGTTAATGACCTTAAAACACGAGGAAAGTCGGCTCCGATATGCTGAAAAACATATAAAAAGACACCAACTTTTTGTAACTCTTATGAAAGTAAAATTTAACTTTTAGGGACTATGAATCAGTGGTTTGTTTGAAGGAGAAAGAATGAAGCATATGCATAAGCATGGCTTGATGCTGCTCAAAGGCTGCTTTGCCTTCTCTGGGACTGGAAACCTGCAGTGTTTAGTGCACTGCACTTCGCAATTTGTATTTTAAGTATGCAGTTAATATGACACAACAAGCGATTTCTCAATTGAAACAGTGGGAAGGTTAGAAAACTTGTTTACCAAATTCCTTCAAGTTCCTTCAAATTCCTTCAAGTTCACATACTCACTCTCACTCACCTACGACTTTATCCTGTATTTATGGTCACGGGGTGCCTGGAGCCTATCCCAGGGCGGGGTACACCAAGGACAGGATGCCAATCCATTGCAGGGCACACACATGCACACACTACAGGCAATTTGGGAACACCAATTAGCCCAATCTGCAAGTCCTTGGACTATGGGAGGAAACCTGAGTACCCAGAGGAAACCCACCAAGCACGAGGAGAACATGCAAACTCCATGCACACAGAGACAGGAATCGAACCTGGCCAGGAATCGAACTCGGACCCTGGAGGGCCAAGGCAAAATTATTAACCACTTCATCACCATGCCTGTTAGAAAGTTATAAAAAATATATAATATTAATAATAATAATATAATTAGTTACTTTAAAAAGTAATGTCTCCAGCACTGCAAGTAATATCCTGAATTATGGTAAGTTTATAACTTCCTTTTTTCAAACAGTAATGATTAATTAAAACATTATCTTATGTATCACATACAGTGTATATGCTTATTTGTGCATAGCAACAAAATGTGTTTACGTCCCTGTTGATCAAAAGGGGAAGTAACATTTCTGCTGTTGGACTACTGTCTCTCAAGTGGCCTCATCTCTTAACAGGGAAGCCAATATAACCTCCGACCTTTCTTATAAGAAGTAATCATTTTGCACAAGAGACTACAAATAAAAGAGGGTATTTTTGACATCATTACCTTGAAGGATGGTGGAAGCTAAAAATGTATCTGTGTTGGAAGTAAAAGATTTAATAGAGTACTGTTATCCTGAAGCAAATGATTCATGTGTAAAAAATTCCCATAATGTGGCAACTAAAACTGTTTTATATTCAATACTGGTGTTTGCAATAGTTATTACAGTTGTTGGGAATGCTGTGGTCATCATCTCTATAGCTCATTTCAAACAACTTCACACACCTACAAACATTTTGGTGATGTCTCTGGCTCTGGTAGATCTACTGTTGGGACTCACAGTCATGCCTTTCAGCATGGTCAGGAGTGTGGATGGCTGCTGGTACTTTGGAGAAGAATTCTGCTATTGGCATTCTACTTTTGACTTTCTCTTCACTGGGGCATCAATCTTTCACCTGATATCTATTGCTACAGATCGATATCAAGCTGTGTGCTATCCCCTTCAGTACCCTACAAGAATAACTTTATCTGTTTCAGGTTTTATGGCAGCTCTGAGTTGGATTTTGGCTACAGTGTATGCTTTCAGTACTGTTGGTGCAAAAGTAAATGAAGCAAACTTAGAAGATTATATTGCATCCATAGATTGTTTTGGAAGCTGTCTGTTTTTGATTAATGCAGTATGTGCTTCTATAAGTACATTTGTTTTTTTTATTTTGCCGGTCTGTGTTATGATTGGTTTGTACGTACAAATATTTTTGATTTCAGAAAAGCATGCAAAGAAAATGGAGGGGACAAAAAAGGGCAGACCTGATGTGACCTCAAACAAAATTTTACAAAAGGTGAAACATGAGAAAAAAGCAGCAAAAACTCTTGGGATTGTCGTGGGTGCATTTAACTTATGCTGGATGCCATATTTCATTATATCTGTAATTGACCCTCTTTCAAACTTTACCATGCCTGCAATCATGTTTGAACTATTTGTCTGGTTGGGTTACATTAATTCAACATTCAACCCCATCATATATGGCCTTTTCTATCCATGGTTCAGAAAAACACTGTATCTCATTGTTACATTAAAAATATTTTCTACTAACTCCTCTGACATAAAAGTTTATGCATCTTGAAATAAATTTTAATACTTAAATAATTATAATACTGAAAAGTGTTTATTGCTTAAAATAGATATGGACAATGAGGATTACAGTCTGTATCTGAATTGTTATGCAGTTAGTATTTGGGACAGGATTGGGCAAGGCTTGGAACTTAAAAGCCTATTACTTTTCAGCACACTGTCCAATGATATTTTCAAAGAGGACATGCACTTATCAGTCATAACATTAAAACTACCTGCCTAATAACATTGTGAAGGTCTGCCTTGTGTCTCTCAAAAAGCTCTGACCAAGGCGTGGAATCTGGTGTGCTGTAGTATCTGGACATGTTTGGCCATCAATTTGTAATCTGGGGAATTCCTGAACAATTTTTGCAGTGTCCATTGTACTTTGTCAGCAACATTTCTTATTTATCATTAATGGAGGATGCTTCAAACATTTTTACATGGTCTATGGGATAACAAAGGTGTTTTATGTGTGACAGTAAATGGTAAGGAACATGTTGTGGATATGGCACATTGAGGAACATAAAATATGATTTGAGTTATATGATTTCATGACATAATTTCTTTATTTTTTTATATTTCTTATCTATATATGTCTAATGGTTTCTGCCAAAGCATCATGTACTTACTGTATTTTTGTGTAATATGAACCAACATATTGCTGATTATCTGACTGATGGCACACAGACTAATATAATCTTGTGCGTGTATAATTAGTCTGTAGTTTTCAGAGTGTGATGTCAAGAATGTTAATTAGTTTAGTAACACCTTTGATTAGTCAGATACATGTGAGAGATTTTCCATCATCAAATCTGAAAGAAGAAAATTGTCTCCTTTCAGCACACTATCTTGAGAATGTTTGATGCTCATAAATGAAACCGTACCTCATCCTTTTAATGCATATAATTATTTTTCTGAAAGTTAAGTATATACAAAAAATTAACACAGCTTTTAATTTCAATTGTGTGGATGTAGTTAGATAGTTAGCCCTATACTGAGACAGATGAAAACAATACATGATCTGTCAACATACATGTGTGATCAAGTTTCAATCAATTCTAGAATGTATCCAGTTCATCTGCTGGTTACAATTCTAATACCATTTAAGCATCTGGCCATTTGTTTATTGATCCAAAAATTGCAAGTGATGGAATTGTGGTCCTACTTTTAGGATTAGGAGTAAGGGCAATTTATCAGCATTCTTAAAATAGGAAATCACTCACCAAAATGTAGGAAAGCTTTGGAGGTGTCCTAATTGGTTAGGGGTAGCGAGGAAATGGTGTTCAGTCAGAGACACATGCCAAGGAGAGACCTTTTAACTCAGCGCGTGCAGTATGTAACTGGTGAATTAATTGTAACTGTAAAACATATTGTATGCTGTCTCCGCAGGTGATTGGAGTTGTGGGTATCATAAAAATAATCATATACAATATACGATTGTGTTTATATTAAATTTTTTGAACGTACAAAACTTTTTTTTTTAGATTCACTGTTATAAGCAGCACTTCATCACCTAACAAAGGGTACCCCCGTTTTTCACACTCGGCAACATACACGTTCGGCAAACTGACAGGTGGCACAGATGCTTCCACAAACTGCCAATGACATTTTACTACCGCCTCCGGAAGCAAAAGGCTCTTGTCCTTTCTTTAGTTTCACTTTCTTTTCTAAATAATTTTGATCAGATTAAGACAATTCTACAGAGCTCTATTATATGGGCTTTAAACTGTTTGATTAGAGCAGTCTGAATAGAATAATGTCATGCAGCAAGTCCACACATCTATAAGTTTTGTCTGTGAGCATGAAGCTTTCACACAACTGCCATTGATTTCACCATTTCACTTTTAAACTATTTAAAACTACAAAACCCTGTAAAAACTAAAACAACTACTAATGTGCAGTCTTATTTTGCAGCTCTCGTGTGTTTCCTACTCTGAGTTAGGAATATTTTCAATCATAAATGAACTTTGACCCCGATACCTACAAGTGACTCTGAGACACTTAGTTAATATGAGCCCTGGTTTCAATGATAAATTCATATAAACATACAAACATTACATTCAGCCACTTATTCTATAAACATTTGTCAAATATTATTATTATTATATATTTTTTATGCTGTCATCTGACCTTCTCACAATGCCTTGCCTGACCAACAATAAAACACAATAGGCATTCATGGTGCATACTCGATTCATTTTCTCAATTTCTTTTGAAAAATGGGATCAAGATGGTGCAGCAAGAAGATGACAGATCACAGAGCCAAGAGATGAACAAGCTCACTGATCAGTTTCAAGATGTGTTCTCAACCGAAATCGGACTCACTCATCTGGTAAGACATGATACCAAGACACTACCAGACATGATCACCCCTATCGAATCCAAGAGGCCCGCCGTCATGCATTGAGGCAGAGGTGGCTAAAATGATGTAGGATGGCATTATTGAAAAGTCAACCATCCCCTGGTCCAGCCTCATCATTGTTGTCCCCAAGCCCAACAGTTTGTTAGGGCTTTGTAAGGACTTTCAACATCTAAACCAAATTTCAGGGTTCGACACATACCCACTGCCCAGAGTGGTTGACGAGTGGCTGGAGAAGTCGTGCTTCATCTCCAAACTGGATCTGACCAAGGGGACCTGGCAGGTGGCACTCATGGCCAAGGCCAAAGTGAAAACTGCCTGTCACTGGCACTACAGGGTCCTCCTCTTTAGTCTGAATGGAGCCCCTGCCACCTTCCAGTGACTCATGACCATCATCCTCTGGAATCACCAGATCTATGCCACCACTTATCTGGATGATAGTGGCTCCTGCCTACCCACAGCCCACAACAAAAAAGCAGGTGCATGCATTCCTGAGACTAGCCAGTTACGATCAGCGCTTTTGCAAATGTTTTCTCCATATCAGCACACATTAGGAACATCTGGTGCTCTAGGAAATTCACACCAGCAGAACAAAAATACTCTGTTATCAAGCAAAAGGCCATTCCTAGCGAGAGGGCTGTATAAAAATTTAAGACTATTTTATGGGA
The DNA here is from genome assembly GCA_011419295.1 of Clarias macrocephalus. NCBI lineage: Eukaryota > Metazoa > Chordata > Actinopteri > Siluriformes > Clariidae > Clarias > Clarias macrocephalus. The sequence goes on from JAAGKR010013363.1 coordinate 10,177, forward strand.
TGGCACTTCACTTTACTTACCAACCTTGCCATACTCCAGTGGATTGTGAGGGCTAAGAGAACCAACCCTCACATCACCAGCTGCTTTCTCTCACTGCATGATCACTCATTCTCAGTCCTGCAAAGGGCCAGAAAGAACATGGCAAAGCAAACAACCTCTCGTGACGTCATGACTTCTTCTCATCACCCCAGACGGGATTGAAGATGGGGGTGCAACACATAACTTGATAGGGCTGGCAACACATACGTGTCTGCCATCCTACTGTCTTCAGCCGCCTATTAAAGGCCAACCAAGCATTAGTCTGGTGAGTGGCAGGGCACAATGATGAAGAAAGGCCAAATGCCAGGCTTTGACCATCTCTTCTAATTCCTCATCTTCAGCCTTCACCAGAAGCAATCACCCCCCCCCCCCCCGCCCCCCGAGGCCTCACTTGCCTCAGTTAAGGTGAGTGTTTATGACTTCACCATAAGAAAGAGACTGGGCTGAGCAAAAAGAACATAAGGGCTTGTCTCGGTTTTGCCAGAAAAAATCTTGGTGATCCCTAAAACTTCTGGGAAGATACTCTGTGGACTGGCAAAAAAAAGGTGTGTGCCCATTTTGTGTGGCGTAAAAGTAACACCGCATTTCAGAAAAAGAACATCATACCGTATATGGTGGTGGTAGTGTGATGGTCTGGGGCTGTTTTGCTGCTTCAGGACCTGGAAGACTTGCTGTGATAAATGGAACCATGAATTCTGCTTTGTACCAAAATATCCTGAAGGAATAATATCCGGCTGTCTGTTTGTGACCTCAAGCTGAAGCAAACTTGGGTTCTGTAGCATGACAATGATCCAAAGCACACCAGCAAGACCACTTCTGAATGGCTGAAGAAAAACAAAGTGAAGACTTGAAGAGTGACCTAGTCAAAATCCTGACCTAAATCCAATTGAGATGCTGTGGCATGACCATTAAAAGGCAGTTCATGTTCAAAAACCCTTGAATGTGGCTTGTTTTACAACAATTCTGCAAAGATAAGTGGGCCAAAATTCCTCCACACTGCTGTAACAGACTCATTGAAAGTTATCAAATACGCTTAATTGTAGTTGTTGCTGCTATGGGTGGCCCAACCAGTTATTAGATTTAAGGAACAAACACTTTTTCACACAGGGCTATGTAGTTTGGGTTTTTTTTTTCCTTAATAATAAAAACCTTCATTTAAAAACGGCATGATGTTTACTTGTGTTATCTTTGACAAATATTTACATTTGTTTGATGATCTGAAACATTAAAGCATGACAAACATTAAAACAGGGGGCTCAAACTCAGTTCCTGGAGGGCTGCCGCCCCACAGAGTTTTGTTCCAACCATACTTAAAAACAGCTGATCCAACTAAACAAGTCATTAAGGCTTATTTGAAAACTACATGGTATGTATGTTGGAGCAGGATTGGAACAAAAACTCTGTGGGGCTGCGGCCCTCCAGGAACTGAGTTTGAGACTTCTGCAATAAAGCGTGACAATCAGGCAATTGTACCAGTAATACCTTGAATTATTATGTTCATAGATAAGTCTATAACTTCCTTTTTTTCAAATAGTAATGATTGATTAAAATATTTTCTTGTGTATTGCAAGAAAATATAGTCTGGCAATATGCTTATTTGTGCATAGCAACAAAATGTGTTGCTATGTACAACACATTACCCTGTTGATCAAAAGGGGAAGTAAAATTTCTGCTGTTGGACTACTGCATCTCAGGTGGCCTCATCTCTTAACAGGGAAGCCAATATAACTTCCGACCTTTCTTATAAGAAGTAATCATTTTGCACATGAGACTACAAATAAAAGAGGGTATTTTTGACATCATTACCTTGAAGGATGGTGGAAGCTAAAAATGTATCTGTGTTGGAAGTAAAAGATTTAATAGAGTACTGTTATCCTGAAGCAAATGATTCATGTGTAAAAAATTCCCATAATGTGGCAACTAAAACTGTTTTATATTCAATACTGGTGTTTGCAATAGTTATTACAATTGTTGGGAATGCTGTGGTCATCATCTCGATAGCTCATTTCAAACAACTTCACACACCTACAAACATTTTGGTGATGTCTCTGGCTCTGGTAGATCTACTGTTGGGACTCACAGTCATGCCTTTCAGCATGGTCAGGAGTGTGGATGGCTGCTGGTACTTTGGAGAAGAATTCTGCTATTGGCATTCTATTTTTGACTTTCTCTTCACTGGGGCATCAATCTTTCACCTGATATCTATTGCTACAGATCGATATCAAGCTGTGTGCTATCCCCTTCAGTACCCTACAAGAATAACTTTATCTGTTTCAGGTTTTATGGCAGCTCTGAGTTGGATTTTGGCTACAGTGTATGCTTTCAGTACTGTTGGTACAAAAGCAAGGGAAGCAAACTTAGAAGATTATATTGCATCCATAGATTGTTTTGGAAGCTGTCTGTTTGTGATTAATGCAGTATGCGCCTCTATAAGTACATTTGTTTTTTTCATTTTGCCGGTCTGTGTTATGATTGGTTTGTATGTGCAAATATTTTTGGTTTCAGAAAAGCATGCAAAGAAAATGGAGGGCACAAAAAAGAGCAGACCTGATGTGACCTCAAACAAAATTTTACAAAAGGTGAAACATGAGAAAAAAGCAGCAAAAACTCTTGGCATTGTTGTGGGTACATTTAACATATGCTGGATGCCATATTTCATTATATCTGTAATTGACCCTCTTTCAAACTTCACTATGCCAGCAATCATATATGATCTATTTTTCTGGTTGGGTTACATTAATTCAACATTCAACCCCATCATATATGGCCTTTTCTATCCATGGTTCAGAAAAACACTTTATCTAATTGTTACACTAAAGATATTTGCTCCTAACTCCTCAGACATAAAAGTTTATGCAGCTTAAAAAAAATTCATGGTGCAAAATAGATATGAACAAATAAGGGCACTGATCACATTTATTTTAATTCTAATATACAGTGCCATGAAAAAGCATTTGCTGATATTTTTTGCATATTTAGCACACTTCAATGATTCAGATCATCAAACAAATTGTAATATTACACAAATATAACCAGAGTAAATACAAAATGCACTTTTTAAATGATGACATAATTTATTAAGGGAAAAACTGCCCCAGCTTGCCTGGCCTAAACCAAAATTGTACCTACACCTGCACCCACTCTTGGCAGCAAGTGTTTGGAAATTGGAATTGTTTGAAATCAGCTAAATTGGAGGGTTATCGAGCATGAACGGCCTGTTTAAAAATCTTAATGAGACTTATGTCTGGACTTTGGCCACATCAAAACATATTTATTTATTTATTTATTTATTTATTTATTTATTTATTTTTGAGCCATTCAGAGGTGGACTTGCTGGTGTGTTTTAGATCATTGTCCTGCTGCATAACCCAAGTGCACTTCATCTTGAGGTCACAAACTGATAGCCAGATGTTCTCCTTCAGGATTTTTTGGTAGAGCGCATTTTATCGTTTCATTAATTATGGCAAGTTGTCCACATCCTGAAGCTGTAAAGCAGTACCAGCCCATCACCATGTTTGACTGTAGGTATGATGTTTTTTTTGTTGTTGTTGTTGTTGTTGTTGTTAAATGCTGTGTTAGTTTTATGCCAGATGTAACAGTATTCACACCTTCCAAAAAATTTTGTCCAATCAGAATATTTGTCCAAAAGTCTTGGGCATAATAAAGTTTTTTTTTTTTTTTTTTTTTTTTTTGGCACATGTGAGATTAGCCTTTGTGTTCTTTTTGTCAGCAGTGGCTTTCACCATGTAACTCTCCCATGCCTGCCATTTTTGCCTCTTTCTTATTGGTGAATCATGAACACTGACCTTAACTGAGGCAAAGGAGTGCCACTGTAACAAGATAATCAACGTGATTCACTTCCACCTGTCTGTGATGTACATTCCAGTGTTTCACAGTAGATAAGCCCTTATTCCAGAAAAAGAAGG
>JAAGKR010013364.1:0-14141 GCA_011419295.1 Clarias macrocephalus
TGTGTGTGTCTGTGTGTGGTGATGTGTGTGTCTGTGTGTGGTGCCGTGTGTGTGTGTGGTGCCGTGTGTGGTGATGTGTGTGCGTGGGTGGTGATGTGTGTGCGTGGGTGGTGATGTGTGTGTGTGGTGATGTGTGTGTGTGGTGATGTGTGTGTGTGTGTGTGTGGTGATGTGTGTGTGTGTGTGTGTGTGTGTGTGTGGTGATGTGTGTGTGTGTGTGTGTGTGTGTGTGTGTGTGTGTGTGTGTGTGTGGGGTGATGTGTGGTGCAGAGAGCGCTGTTATCTCCGGTCCCTCAGGTTTCCACAGCGCTGAAGGAGATGTACCTGCAGTGGGCCTACAGGACCGGGGGATATAAAAAGGCCAGGAAACTTTTCACCAGGTACACACACACACACACACACACACACACACACACACACACACACACACACACACACACACACACACATATGTAACGGTAATTAAATGCTGTAAATCCTCCTGATCTGCTCTGACCTGTCTGTCTGTCCGTCTGTCCATCCGTCTGACTGTCTGTCTCTCCAGCCTGCACGAGCACAGACCGTTTTCCAGAACATTCTTCACCACCATGGTTCAGATCGAGAAAGAACAAGTGAGTGAAACAAACAAATAACAAATAAACTGGTTTGTTTGGGTCAGTAGTCACTTCTGAAGTAAAGAGCGCTGGTTGATGTTCAGTACCTTTTTTATTGTTATACCTGTATTTATTTACATTTTATTATATTTGGTATTTCATACGTTTCACATACGGGGGTGACGTGTTTATTTACTGTGCATATGACGACAAGACTTGAAACCTGATTAAAGATAAAATCTGTTTTTATTTATTAATCTGTTCTGAAACAAAAAGTCGATTAGAGTCATTAATGTGCAGCGTCTGTTAAATATTTAATCAGATGTCTACAGAATAAAAACCATCTCTTATTTATACTTGTTGCAAATGATAGAAACAGAAGTAATAATAATATTTATATAAAATGGGTGAGTCATAAATTATCCGCACTCCGGTTATATTAAAGCTTCGTTGTTATCGGCGCTCGCTGTTCGCGGTGCGCTGTGAGGAAAAACGAACAGTCCGATTGTGATTTGCACGAAAGGAGAGCAGCGTGCAGTGATTTTTTCTTTGTTTGTTTGTTTTGTTTTTTTTGTGGTCCGGGGGCATAACCTGGCGCTGAAACAACTCGTAGAAAAGCACAAACAGAGTTTCCAACGTTGTAAGGAAAGTTAGATACTCTGAGGAAGGTAAAAGTTTCTTAAAGAGAATCGTTACTGGTGACGAGACACGGATTCACTACGAGCCTTAGAGTAAACGGCGGAGGATGGAACAGAAACATCTGAGAAAAAGTTCAAAAGTCGACCATCAGCTGGAAAATTCATCAACGTTTACAGCTTTCTGGGATTCTCAAGGGCCAGAAGTATTGGAACATCAACAGTAAAAAGGTTCAACAATCAGCAGAGCTCGTTACAGTGAGACGCTTAATGAAGAGCTGAAGACTAAACTCTGGATTAAACGCAGTTTAATTCAACTAAACTCTACAGCCAGAGTGCGGATAATTCATGACTTACCCTATTATTATTATTATTATTATTATTATTATTATTATAAATAACAAAGCTATTGTCTGTATTAGTATTAATGTGATGTTAAGAACCGTACCGAGCCGAATGCGAGTCTCCAATGTTTGTATTTGTTTGTTTCAGGAGAAGCCGAAGATGAGTCAGCTGAGAGATTACTATGAGCGAGCGCTGCGCGAGTTCGGCTCCTCCGACGACGGTGAGTGACGTCACAGCTCACGCCGGCCCTGACGGTAGCGTGGAGTTGTTCATCATCACATGTCAGAGTGTTGGATCAGGAAGCTGAGCCGCTTCTTCTGGACGGAGGAGTTCACGTTGATATATCAGATATAATGTGAATTTATTTGTTTGTGTTTACGTAGATCTGTGGATGGATTACATCAAAGAGGAGCTGGGTATCCATGGCAACCCTGAGAATTGTGGGAAACTCCACTGGAGGGCCATGAAGAGTCTGACCGGAGAGAGTGTGGAGCGCTTCACCACGCAGTACACACTGCTGCAGACCGGCCACATCTAGACCACACACACACACACACACACACACACACACACACACACACACACACACACACACACCTCTCCGTCAGTCCAGTCGCGTCCACGCTGTCCCTCTACACCACAAGTTCAAACTTTATATTTCTATAAAGTGGTTTATCTGATGAACGTGACCTTTAGTAACCTTTATCACACACACAGGAGTTCAACTTGAAGCTGCAAAGTTCACACTCGATGTGTAACGAGGTCCGTGTCTTCTGTGTTTTTGTTTTGTTGATTTTTTTTTTTGTCCATTTAAAAACAGATGTTTTGGTAATTTCTCACGCAGATGTTTTGTGAGTCGTGTTTCAGAAATAAACGCGCTGTTGAGGTTGTGGTAAAGAGTGTGTGTGTGTTTGGATGATGATTGGGTTTGAGTCTTTCAGTGAAACACAAGTCTTGGTGTTTTATCAGTGCTGTAAGATCTTATCATCAGGTTGTGAGATTTGATCCAGTTCTTGGATCAAAGCAGCAAAATTTTACTGTATATTCTTTTTTTATGTAACGTTATTGTACAATTAAAATTTAGCTGCTTTGATCCAAGAACTGTCCAACACAGTTTGGTGATTCTTCTTCTCAACATGACTGATTCGACTAATCAGTTAATTTCTAGGTTCAGTGGGTGTGTTTGGGTGTTGGTGAATTACAAACTGTGCTGGTCCCTGGGCCTCCAGGATTGGAGTTGAAGACCCCTGATTTAGGAAAATAATCCACGTTGAGATTACTGTTGTCACTATTGTATATTCTTTTACTACAGTGGGCGTACACACACACACACACTCAAATACACAGTGTTTAGAATTATTATTCATTACAGTAAGTTTAATGAGAGAGAAACGAACTCCAGTGAGACTTTTGCTTGGATTCTGGTGTGAGAAATAATGAACGAAATAAACTAATACTGTAAAATCTTCCCGCTCTTTTTACAAATCATTTCCATAATCTGCTTTACATTTCTTCCAACAGTAGTACCATATAGATATCCCCCCACACACACACACACACTTCATTTGCACATGTGTTGGTTGTACAGCAGTCCACCCAGCAGCACCAGCACCAGCGCCGCCACCAGCAGGTAGATGACACACTGCAGTTTACAGATGGTGACCTGCTGATCATAAACGCACTGCTGCAGATCATGAACACGCTGCTGCAGATCATGAACACGCTGCTGCAGATCATTGACTCGCTGCTGCAGATCACGGAAGCGTTTCTCTGCGTAGAGGGAAACCACGACACGCCAGACAGATTCCACTGAGCTCCAGAAGTCCTTCATAATGGGAGCAAGGGAGAGGACGTCCAAAACAGTGGAGACACGATCACTGACCTCTCGCACACACAGGAACAGTTATTCCTGAGGAACACAAACACCAGGATATTCAGATATAATCATTGACATGTTGAAGTTTGGTTTAAGAAGAAATTAATAATTGAAACATTTTTTAATGAGTCTGTATTATACGGTGGCCAAGAAGTACGAAAAAAAAGAACAAAACTCAAAACAAAATAACTAAACCGGAAAAAAAAAAAAAAAACTAAAAACAAGATAAGAAATTTAAAAACAAAATTACAAATCTGGGCCTGTATTCCCGTATTCTTCTTAAGCCTAAAAGTTGCTCCTAGTGACGAAATTCCAAGGGCATTTTCTTAGAATTTCACCTTAAATTTAGGACTAAATCTTAGTAAAGATAAAAATGATTCACGAAACATCTTAGCCCTAAAAACAGCTCCTAAGGTAAAAACTTTTAAGAGTAGCGAGGGGGACTTTTAAGAGATTCTATAGCAGAGGACAAAATGGTGGAAAGAATTATTATTCTCCAAACACTGAACGTAAAGCTAAAAGTAAACGCTGCTCTTTTGTCCAGTTTGGTTTTCTTGTTGTTTTACTTTCTTCCAGAAGATTGTTGGCTACAAACAAACCAAAAGGTTAACTTTAACAGACTGTCTTGCATTCATGTAATTTTGTGAAAGCTGAGCTAAGTAATAAAATCAGTTTAGTAAATAAATGTAAGAACTTTAATATAGTAACTACTGTGTGGAAATAAGTTGCTTTAAAAGTCGACACATTTTCAACATTTGGCTGTTTTAATTGACTTTAAGATATTTAGCCTGTAGCAGAATCTTTGTATGAAGTAGCCTGTAGTCATGATTATACAAGTTCCTCATATACAAACATTATGATTTCACTGTCTGTTCTATTCTCATATAGTCTATTTTCACTAAGAGCGCATTTCAAGACCTTTACAGAGGTCAGAGGTTATTTTTATCAACCAATCACAGTCCTTGAATTGCCCCTCCTTGAATCATCCCTAGCAGAGGGGTCAATCACACCTCCTCACTAAGATAAAGGTTTTTGTACTTTCCTTACTCAGAGTTGCTTTAAGAAGTTTTCTAAATCACTTTTAGTCTAGGACTCCCAGCTAGGACTTCTTAGTCTAAGATTGGAGCTCTGAGAGAGAATTCTAAGAAAGTTTGTGAATACGGGCCCTGAAGATCAGCCGTAAGCATTTCATTTAAAGACTTCACCTTCCTTTTCCGGTTTGTCTGAATTGTCGTTGTGTTTTCTGATTTGGTATTTTGTTGTTATATTTATTTTGTTTTGTACACAGTCATACACAAATCTATAGCTTTAATATTCACCGCCTGGGTCACTGTCAATGGATAATTACTGCAGTGATTAATGATGAGGTTCAACTGTAACAATTGTTTTAACCCTAACTGATGTGGTGACGATCTTCTCATTTCTCTCTCTCTCTCTCTCTCTCTCTCTCTCTCTCACACACACACACACACACACACACACACACACACACACACGTATCCTGCAGTCATGGAAAAGATGTTACTGTGTAACAGAAGAATCACATAATTTCCCTGCATCAAGCAAAGACAACAACTAAGGTGATAAAGCTGAAATCAGTGGAATTGGGTTAAGAGTCGTCCAAGTCATTATTAAACCCTGGAGAGAGACAGAGCTGAGCCTCGCCTTCACAGAATAAATGCAGAAGAAGGAAAATCTGAGCTGTGTTTCATAGTGAATGTAAGAGCATTTACACTTACACACACACACACACACACACACACACACACACACACACACACACACACAGTGTGATGAGGACTCACAGGATTGGGACTAAACAGCTGTGTGTCCATAATAAAACCACTCGTTAGTGAGACTCATTAGGGAAAAAAAGGCTTCAGTTTGTTAGTGATCATAAAGACTCGACTTCAGAGTGATGGAAAAAGGTCATGTGACCTGTTGAGTCCAGACTGAGTCTGTTCCAGAGTGATGGGCGTGTCAGGGTGAGAAGGGAAGCGCATGAAGCGATGCTCCCATCATGCATAGCGTCCACTGTACAAGCCTCTGGAGACAGTGTTATGATCTGGGGTCGCTTCAGTCGCTCAGGTCGAGACTCAGCAACGTCATGTGGAGATAAAATGAAGTCACATGACCACCGGAATGTCCTGAATCACCAGCACATCACATCTACAGCCATATTCCAACATTCTAATTGTGACAGAGACGTTTCTGAGAACACGAGGAATCATTTTCACATGAACTGGACACCACAAACTTATAGTTTGACTCTTCCATCATTAATATAAGATTTCATCCAAATACTAATGTAACTCTGGGTGGAAATGAAATATTGTGAGGATCCATCAGTTCCATAAGTCCATCAGTCGCTGTAATCCACACAAAAGCTTATCAGAGAGAATATTAACGTTGAGGTTTTCTGCCCAGGCGGTGGAGATTAAAGTGCTAGTTTTCCTTATTTACAGCCTGACAGACATGGCAGCTTAAACACACCCACACTGAGGACAGCACAGCTAACAAGCTAACATGACTGACTAGCTTCAGGGGAAAGCAGCTCTCATTGTAACCCAGTGTGTGTTTAACTGCGGTAGGTCTCATGTCCAGTGTGTGTCTTACAGCTACTGTATGTTTTATTGTTTTTATTAAAGCTGAATCAAACTAACATGAAAAAAAAAGAAAACACCTTGAATGCGTAGTTGTGGCACAGACATCAAGCACTCGTGGGACAAATTTCATATCTATAATAAATAACATATTGCTATTTATTTATTAATTGATTGTAAATGGGCCAATTCTGGCTGCATTTAAGTGACTCTGTACATCTATAGATGAGAGTAAAGTTGAATCTAATCTAATCTACTGTGATCTAATTTAATATATAAAGAAAGGTTTTGTCTGTACGTTGGTCAGGACTTGTTCTTTTGATGACATCTTTACGGTTTCATACATTAGAGGACCAGAAACCAGTCTCAGAAAATGTTCTGTATATCTGTCTGTCGCTGTGTCTGTACTGTATGTATATCTGTCTCTCTGTGTGTCTGTCTGTACATCTGTCTGTCTGTGTGTCTGTATGTATATCTGTCTGTATGTACTGTCTATCTGTCTGTCTGTGTCTGTCTGTATATCTGTGTCTCTGTATATTTGTCTGTCTCTGTGTCTGTCTGTATATCTGTCTGTCTCTGTGTCTGTATGTATATATGTCTGTCTGTGTGTCTGTCTGTATATTTGTCTGTCTCTGTGTCTGTCTGTATATCTGTCTGTCTGTACATCTGTATTTCTGTCTGTCTGTCTGTGTGTCTGTCTGTCTGTACATCTGTCTGTATGTATATCTGTATTTATGTACTGTCTATCTGTCTGTCTGTGTGTCTGTCTGTATATCTGTTTGTCTGTATATTTGTCTGTCTCTGTGTCTTTATGTATATCTGTCTGTCTATATATGTGTCTGTCTCTGTGTCTGTATGTATATCTGTCTTTCTGTGTGTCTGTATGTATATCTGTCTGTCTGTACATTTGTCTGTCTGTGTGTCTGTATGTATATCTGTCTGTCTGTACATTTGTCTGTCTGTGTGTCTGTATGTATATCTGTCTGTCTGTGTTTCTGTCTGTATATCTGTCTGTCTGTCTGTGTTTCTGTCTGTATATCTTTCTATCTGAGTGTCTCTGTGTCTGTATGTATATCTGTCTGTCTGTATATGTGTCTGTCTCTGTGTCTGTATGTATATCTGTCTTTCTGTGTGTCTGTATGTATATCTGTCTGTCTGTACATTTGTCTGTCTGTGTGTCTGTATGTATATCTGTCTGTCTGTACATTTGTCTGTCTGTGTGTCTGTATGTATATCTGTCTGTCTGTGTTTCTGTCTGTATATCTGTCTGTCTGTCTGTGTTTCTGTCTGTATATCTTTCTATCTGCGTGTCTCTGTGTCTGTATGTATATCTGTCTGTCTGTATATGTGTCTGTCTCTGTGTCTGTATGTATATCTGTCTTTCTGTGTGTCTGTATGTATATCTGTCTGTCTGTACATTTGTCTGTCTGTGTGTCTGTATGTATATCTGTCTGTCTGTACATTTGTCTGTCTGTGTGTCTGTATGTATATCTGTCTGTCTGTGTTTCTGTCTGTATATCTGTCTGTCTGTCTGTGTTTCTGTCTGTATATCTTTCTATCTGCGTGTCTCTGTGTCTGTATGTATATCTGTCTGTCTGTATATGTGTCTGTCTCTGTGTCTGTATGTATATCTGTCTTTCTGTGTGTCTGTATGTATATCTGTCTGTCTGTACATTTGTCTGTCTGTGTGTCTGTATGTATATCTGTCTGTCTGTACATTTGTCTGTCTGTGTGTCTGTATGTATATCTGTCTGTCTGTGTTTCTGTCTGTATATCTGTCTGTCTGTCTGTGTTTCTGTCTGTATATCTTTCTATCTGCGTGTCTCTGTGTCTGTATGTATATCTGTCTGTCTGTATATGTGTCTGTCTCTGTGTCTGTATGTATATCTGTCTTTCTGTGTGTCTGTATGTATATCTGTCTGTCTGTACATTTGTCTGTCTGTGTGTCTGTATGTATATCTGTCTGTCTGTACATTTGTCTGTCTGTGTGTCTGTATGTATATCTGTCTGTCTGTGTTTCTGTCTGTATATCTGTCTGTCTGTCTGTGTTTCTGTCTGTATATCTTTCTATCTGCGTGTCTCTGTGTCTGTATGTATATCTGTCTGTCTGTATATGTGTCTGTCTCTGTGTCTGTATGTATATCTGTCTTTCTGTGTGTCTGTATGTATATCTGTCTGTCTGTACATTTGTCTGTCTGTGTGTCTGTATGTATATCTGTCTGTCTGTACATTTGTCTGTCTGTGTGTCTGTATGTATATCTGTCTGTCTGTGTTTCTGTCTGTATATCTGTCTGTCTGTCTGTGTTTCTGTCTGTATATCTTTCTATCTGCGTGTCTCTGTGTCTGTATGTATATCTGTCTGTCTGTATATGTGTCTGTCTCTGTGTCTGTATGTATATCTGTCTTTCTGTGTGTCTGTATGTATATCTGTCTGTCTGTACATTTGTCTGTCTGTGTGTCTGTATGTATATCTGTCTGTCTGTACATTTGTCTGTCTGTGTGTCTGTATGTATATCTGTCTGTCTGTGTTTCTGTCTGTATATCTGTCTGTCTGTCTGTGTTTCTGTCTGTATATCTTTCTATCTGCGTGTCTCTGTGTCTGTATGTATATCTGTCTGTCTGTATATGTGTCTGTCTCTGTGTCTGTATGTATATCTGTCTTTCTGTGTGTCTGTATGTATATCTGTCTGTCTGTACATTTGTCTGTCTGTGTGTCTGTATGTATATCTGTCTGTCTGTACATTTGTCTGTCTGTGTGTCTGTATGTATATCTGTCTGTCTGTGTTTCTGTCTGTATATCTGTCTGTCTGTCTGTGTTTCTGTCTGTATATCTTTCTATCTGCGTGTCTCTGTGTCTGTATGTATATCTGTCTGTCTGTATATGTGTCTGTCTCTGTGTCTGTATGTATATCTGTCTTTCTGTGTGTCTGTATGTATATCTGTCTGTCTGTACATTTGTCTGTCTGTGTGTCTGTATGTATATCTGTCTGTCTGTACATTTGTCTGTCTGTGTGTCTGTATGTATATCTGTCTGTCTGTGTTTCTGTCTGTATATCTGTCTGTCTGTCTGTGTTTCTGTCTGTATATCTTTCTATCTGCGTGTCTCTGTGTCTGTATGTATATCTGTCTGTCTGTATATGTGTCTGTCTCTGTGTCTGTATGTATATCTGTCTTTCTGTGTGTCTGTATGTATATCTGTCTGTCTGTACATTTGTCTGTCTGTGTGTCTGTATGTATATCTGTCTGTCTGTACATTTGTCTGTCTGTGTGTCTGTATGTATATCTGTCTGTCTGTGTTTCTGTCTGTATATCTGTCTGTCTGTCTGTGTTTCTGTCTGTATATCTTTCTATCTGCGTGTCTCTGTGTCTGTATGTATATCTGTCTGTCTGTATATGTGTCTGTCTCTGTGTCTGTATGTATATCTGTCTTTCTGTGTGTCTGTATGTATATCTGTCTGTCTGTACATTTGTCTGTCTGTGTGTCTGTATGTATATCTGTCTGTCTGTACATTTGTCTGTCTGTGTGTCTGTATGTATATCTGTCTGTCTGTGTTTCTGTCTGTATATCTGTCTGTCTGTCTGTGTTTCTGTCTGTATATCTTTCTATCTGCGTGTCTCTGTGTCTGTATGTATATCTGTCTGTCTGTATATGTGTCTGTCTCTGTGTCTGTATGTATATCTGTCTTTCTGTGTGTCTGTATGTATATCTGTCTGTCTGTACATTTGTCTGTCTGTGTGTCTGTATGTATATCTGTCTGTCTGTACATTTGTCTGTCTGTGTGTCTGTATGTATATCTGTCTGTCTGTGTTTCTGTCTGTATATCTGTCTGTCTGTCTGTGTTTCTGTCTGTATATCTTTCTATCTGCGTGTCTCTGTGTCTGTATGTATATCTGTCTGTCTGTATATGTGTCTGTCTCTGTGTCTGTATGTATATCTGTCTTTCTGTGTGTCTGTATGTATATCTGTCTGTCTGTACATTTGTCTGTCTGTGTGTCTGTATGTATATCTGTCTGTCTGTACATTTGTCTGTCTGTGTGTCTGTATGTATATCTGTCTGTCTGTGTTTCTGTCTGTATATCTGTCTGTCTGTCTGTGTTTCTGTCTGTATATCTTTCTATCTGCGTGTCTCTGTGTCTGTATGTATATCTGTCTGTCTGTATATGTGTCTGTCTCTGTGTCTGTATGTATATCTGTCTTTCTGTGTGTCTGTATGTATATCTGTCTGTCTGTACATTTGTCTGTCTGTGTGTCTGTATGTATATCTGTCTGTCTGTACATTTGTCTGTCTGTGTGTCTGTATGTATATCTGTCTGTCTGTGTTTCTGTCTGTATATCTGTCTGTCTGTCTGTGTTTCTGTCTGTATATCTTTCTATCTGCGTGTCTCTGTGTCTGTATGTATATCTGTCTGTCTGTATATGTGTCTGTCTCTGTGTCTGTATGTATATCTGTCTTTCTGTGTGTCTGTATGTATATCTGTCTGTCTGTACATTTGTCTGTCTGTGTGTCTGTATGTATATCTGTCTGTCTGTACATTTGTCTGTCTGTGTGTCTGTATGTATATCTGTCTGTCTGTGTTTCTGTCTGTATATCTGTCTGTCTGTCTGTGTTTCTGTCTGTATATCTTTCTATCTGCGTGTCTCTGTGTCTGTATGTATATCTGTCTGTCTGTATATGTGTCTGTCTCTGTGTCTGTATGTATATCTGTCTTTCTGTGTGTCTGTATGTATATCTGTCTGTCTGTACATTTGTCTGTCTGTGTGTCTGTATGTATATCTGTCTGTCTGTACATTTGTCTGTCTGTGTGTCTGTATGTATATCTGTCTGTCTGTGTTTCTGTCTGTATATCTGTCTGTCTGTCTGTGTTTCTGTCTGTATATCTTTCTATCTGCCTGTCTCTGTGTCTGTATGTATATCTGTCTTTCTGTGTGTCTGTATGTATATCTGTCTGTCTGTACATTTGTCTGTCTGTGTGTCTGTATGTATATCTGTCTGTCTGTACATTTGTCTGTCTGTGTGTCTGTATGTATATCTGTCTATCTGTGTTTCTGTCTGTATATCTGTCTGTCTGTCTGTGTGTCTGTCTGTCTGTACATCTGTCTGTATGTATATCTGTATTTATGTACTGTCTATCTGTCTGTCTGTGTTTCTGTCTGTATATCTTTCTATCTGCGTGTCTATGTGTCTGTATGTATATCTGTCTGTCTGTGTGTCTGTCCAGCCAGATTTTGTCACAGTATAACACAAAACTGTCTGGACAGAATTCACTGAATCTTTTGTACTGAAGTTTACCCTGCATCATAAGTGAAAACAAAATGTTGAGTAAAAGTGATGTTATGAATAGTTATGTGCCGATTTTATAATCTACTTAAATTTAAACTGTATATTTTTTTACTGGGATTAGTTCATATTTTCACTGCTTGTAAGTGAGTTCAAGCCCAGGCACACAACGCCTCTTCACCGAGAATAAGAGAGTGTGTGTGTGTCTGAGTTTGTGTGTGTATGTGAGTATGAGTGCTAATTTGTTTTCTTAGCTAAAGAGCTAATTAGGTTTTTGTCTTAGCTAGTTTTGTTAATTTCATGTTGTATGTATGTAGCACCTGTGTACTGAACTGTATGAATGGTTGAAATGACAATAAAAGCCTACATGAGTTGACTTGAGGGTTTGTGAGAGGAGTGTGATGCAATGCTACCTTCACGCCGCATAAATAACTATGAGCTCTGGAGCAGCCTGCTTCAGTTTCCCAAACAGGACATTTACTGAGAAAAGGATTAGGGGAAAGAATCCAATTAAAACTAGATACAAAATATGTATTAATGCATAAACAGGTCATGCATAAACTAATCAATTAACACTGGCCTCGTGTCTAAACACTCGCTTATTCTCTGACTCTGACCCTGTTTCAAAAAAAAAAAAAAAAACAGTGTGTCAGTTAACTTTATCACGCGACGCTCTCAGGCTGCCGTGACACACTCCGCCGGCTCCTCCAGAGGTTCAGCTGCACAGCGGATTCACGGCGACCACTATGGGTGATGTTACAGGTAACAGAACCATGTGAGCTAATATTAGTACATGCAGACGTTATGTTTTTTTGCCACCTGCAAAAGTGTATTACTGGCCTACATTATAAAAACATATTCTAAAACATTTACCTTTTCCCCAAACTTTGTAATATATTTTCTGTACCTGGAGCATTTTTTTTGTGGCATTCTAAAGAAATATGAGGAGCCCGAGCTCGAACAACATGATTTTTCTCCTGTGTGTGTGTGTGTGTGTGTGTGTGTTAAAGTGCTGATTAGGATCAGGCTGTGTGTCACTGTGTACACAGTGTCAATCAGAGAATTTGGGAAAAATTTTTACCATAAATGTAAAGAAATTAAGTCACTTCTAAGAGTTTTCTCTCAATTGATCATATTTTTTAAAAACAAGCCCAGAAAAATCAGAGCCCGTAAATTTTTCTAGTGACTGGAAAAAGAAGAAAAAGAAGCCCACAGTCGTGTATAATAAGTTGAACTGAAACTTTGGCTCTCAGGGCACTTACTTTTAAAACTCAACACCTTTTGTTACTTTAGCGTCTGGACTTTTTCTTCTCTCTCTTTTGTGACCCACTTTTCCCCCCTACAGCAGCTTCACCCAACTCACCAGCAGCCTCACACTCGCCAAAATAAAGGCCTCTAAAGGACTCACTTACACTTACACACTGAAATAACAGCGCTGAAGTGGTATGAGTGATATAATAAACACCCTTCCCAACAGTGTGTTACTGAGGGTACTTATAGTTAGTAACCAGTGTTAGGATCTGTCTAATGACGGAAACTTCAAAGCACTTTTCGCCAAATAGACAAATAGAGAGAGTCTGGAGATATGATATGATATGATATGAATGATATGATATGATATGATATGATATGATATGATATGATATGATATAATATAATCTCTGCCCATTAAGGAGACTGAACATGAAGGCCTGTTTAATTTTTCACTAATTATATATTCTATAATATCTACACTGTTTAATACATATTAAAAAGCATTTTTCTGACCTGCTGCTGAAGTCGTTGTTGTGTTATTTTCCTGCTTTGTGTTTCTGCTCTGCTGCGCGTTGGTCTGGGTGTTGCACATGGCGGTGTTGCAGTATGTGGAGGAGGAACAACTCACCCTGTACACTTCCCACCCTGTCTAAAAACCACAGTTAATCCTCTATTTACTCACACACTTTCATTTTTCTTCTTTCCTTAAACATAAAAACTATAAATACTACTAAATATAAAGCAAAAGTTTCCCAGAGTCCGCCATTCCTTTTCAATCATTAGTAAAAAGCATGAAGGCAGATTTATAGCTATAAATATAGTGTCAGGGCGTTATAGTGTCAAGGTGTTATAGTGTAAGGGCATTATAACATCAGGGAGTTACAGTGTCAGGGTGTTATAAAGTCGGTGCGTTATGAAGTCAGGGCGTTATAAAGTCAGGGAGTTATAGTGTCAGGGTGTTATAGTGTCAGGGCGTTATAAAGTCAAGGCCTTATACTGTCAGGGCATTATAAAGTCAGGGTGTTATAGTGTCAGGGCGTTATAAAGTCAAGGCCTTATACTGTCAGGGCATTATAAAGTCAGGGTGTTATAGTGTCAGGGTGTTATAGTGTCAGGGCGTTATAGCGTCAGGGTGTTATAGTGCTCTCGAGGACCAGGGTTGGCCTGGCAGGGCCATCCCTGCCTTATAGTGTCAGGGCGCTATAAAGTCAGGGTGTTATAGCGTCAGGACATTATAGCATCAGGGTGTTATAGTGTCAGGACATTATAGCGTCAGGGTGTTATAGTGTCAGGGTGTTATAGTGTCAGGGTGTTATAGCGTCAGGACATTATAGCGTCAGGGTGTTATAGTGTCAGGGTGTTATAGTGTCAGGGTGTTATAGCGTCAGGACATTATAGCGTCAGGGTGTTATAGTGTCAGGACATTATAGCGTCAGGGTGTTATAGTGTCAGGGTGTCATAGTGTCAGGGTGTTATAGCGTCAGGACATTATAGCGTCAGGGTGTTATAGTGTCAGGGTGTTATAGTGTCAGGGTGTTATAGCGTCAGGACATTAT
>JAAGKR010013365.1:0-14141 GCA_011419295.1 Clarias macrocephalus
TTAGGCTGTGATGAACCCACTGGGCTTTTATTTACAATCAAAACGTGAATTCACACCAAAAGGAAATTAGAAGAACCACTCGTCATCTTTCTTTAGTACTTAGAGGGGGCAGGAGGTGTGCAGAGTGTACATCCCCAGTGTTGCGATCCAAACTCAGAGTAGAGCGAGCCGGGGCAGAGGTAAAACAGGTAGGGGGCACAGACGTGCCAGAGCGCAGGCTTTGTCTCTGTGGAGAGCGAGAGAGGGAGCTTCCCCAGCACAGGTGTCTGAATTTGCAGGCAGAGGAAAAGAAAATGAGCTGCATGCATTGACCATCCTACACCCCGGCATGCGACACCGGGATCCTTTTATAGGGAGGGCCGACAAGTGAACAGCAGCTGATATATATATATATATATAAATATATATATATTTTTTTTACAATAAAATAGTTAATATTCCTCATAAAATTAACTTCTTTAAAATTTTCAAAGTGACATTTCATGTTTTTTTTTTTTTTCTCTGCTCACACTGAAATTGGGCCTCATTTATTTCGGCCCAGTCACTACTTCTAAAAAATAGCCAACAGTCTTTAATCTGTTTAATCTTTAATGTGGACTTTTACATATTAGATGAAAACATGTGTTTGTGCTAATAAAAACACCGGAGAGTACAACATTTTTATAGGTGATATTTTCATTAATAAGGATTATCCTAAAAGAAGGACACAGTAACAGTAACTCTATGTGTCAGGTACAGTTCATCTACACTGGACTACTATACATGACTGCTGTAAACTCTGGACTCCACCAGATGTCGCAGTTTAGTGATTCGGGTGACATATCAACACTTGATACAACACAAAGTGAAAGAGGTGTCACACGCTTCATGTGGCTCCATCTGCCACCACTGCTTCAGACCTGTGAACCGAGCGAATATTCTTCTTCTTCTTCTTCTTCAAAGTTTTTTTTTTGCAACTTTCAGAGGATCTATGATCAAGAAATGTTGATTTACATAAAACGGTTACAAAGTGATTTCAAATACTTAAAAAATTCACCATCTACGGTTAGGCAAATGGAGACACTTTGGAACTGTGGCTGCTCTACCAAAAAGTGGCGCTCAGTCAAAAAGACCAGAAGAGAACAACAAAGACTCAACAATGAGGTAAATAAACAACCTCGTGTGACAGCCAAAGATTTCAAGGCATCATTGGAACTGGCTAACATCTGCGTTCATCAGTCTACAGTACGTACAGTAAATCAATAAACAAGCAGGGTGTCCATGGCGGGACACCACAAAGGAAGACGCTGCTCACTTAAAAGAACGTTGCTTAAAAGAGAGCATTGATGCTCCACAGCAGTACTGACAAAATGTTTTGTCCACTGATGAAACTAAAATGTAACAATTTGGAAAGAATTGGACATGAAATTTTTTTTTAATTTTTTCCCCACAAGTTTGGACTATTTTAAACAACAGTTGAATGGAAGAATTGAAGAGGTTCATTTTCTTGGTGAACTTTGTGAGTAGTTTTCTGTGTTCAAGTGCTCGAAATTAAAAACAGTTTTGTAGATAAATGTCTTTTTCTTTGACCTTGTCTTACATACAGTACATAATTGTACAACAATTTAAAAGAGGTTCATTTGTGTTATAAGTAACTTTGCCTGTATGCAAAAATGTGGCTTGTTTTGTTTTGAGTTTAAGAGAGTTTTTAGGAAAAAAAATCTTAAAGAAGAATTCTTTCTTTCTTGATGGGTTGTGTCCAAATTTCAAGAGATTGGCGAGCAGTTAGCGCAGCTACTACAACAGACAGAGGGGTTGATTTTTTTGTTGTAGTAATATTGATGGTTGATTCACCCATATTACAAAAACACATTCTCTCCATAACAAAGTAATGGAAGTGTAAATGTCAGAGGCAAAAATATCAACTGGACAAATAAATTCAAGGCTCTGCATGGAGCAATAGGACCAAAGTAAAGAAAGAAAATATGTTTATTTGTTCCACATACAGTATGTGTGTGCTATACCCCCTTGTAGTGCACTGAGCCAACAGCCACTAGATGCCTTGTACAATGTTAATTACTTAATATTGTTACTTAGCATTGCCAGTTTACTGTATGCTTTACATTATTTGGGAAGGTGGGTAATGACTGATTAGTATTTATGAAGATGTTTCACTGAATTAAAGATTTGTCTGATAATGTGCCTTTCCCGTTATCAAGTGGTAATACATTACTGCATACATTATGTAAAAATTCACAGGGTCTGTTTACACAACATTACAAAAAATAAAAACACAGAGAATTATAAAAAAGCAAAGTAAAAGACATAATAGCAAATATAGACAAATTGCAATTTACCTGAATTTCTTCCTTATTTTCTTGTCTCTCACACAATGAAGAATCCTTGGACATTCTGGTGGTAATTCTCTGCTATGAGGACAACAGAGCCACAAGCCCAGCATCACCACAACTGAACCCCTCAAGACCATTTTAAAGGGCAGCCGTGTAATGGATGCACTCACCAACCTGCCTCAAGCTATGTGCCACCTGTTTTACCTACGCACCCGAGGTTCATGAAAAACACTTTCCTCTTCATTCCGCAGGTAATCCTACACTAAGGTCGAAGTGACCTACCAAAGGGTCAAATGCTGATGAATGATGTTGCAGTGTACGACACACGTATGGTCATGGCACAATTGCGAATATTCTTGCAGTTACTCATTTTGTAATATGTGTTTCTTATGTTTCTTCTTGTAATGCATGTGGAAATGTGGTTTTAGATTTTGGAGTTCATAAAGACGTCATTATCAATGATATTTATCACTTTGTTATATGTTTCAATAAAATACAAAAGAAATACTGCATTGTGTGGTCATTCACAAAGGAAAATGCAAACTGAACTAGTGAATTTGACAAAATACTAAGTTCTTACTATTTTACATTTAAGTTAAACAAGTGAATGGTTTTACTCTCGATTGCTTAAAGCAGTTAAGTTTGACTTCATATATTACGTTTTGACTGTTTTACATTTAAGTTGACTCTACTTAAACCACTTGGTTTAAGTACAATTAACTAATGCTATACATACTATATATACATACGTCCATGCTATAGAATAACTTGAAGAGAGCCAAACGCAAGAGGCATCCGAAGAACATGACAGAGCGAAAGCAGTTCTGCCAGGAGGTTTATGTATCAACAACTTTTGATCATAGATCCTCTGAAGGCTCTTTTTGGTGAAGCATGGCACACATTAGCGCATTTGTCTCGTGCAAAGCAAACTCAAAAGGTTCGGGTGTTTTTTTTTTTTGTTTTTTTTCAGAGCTCTAGTCCACACCTCCAAAAATAAATTTAACAAGACTCCAGATATGATGACGCCTGACTCCAATTAGCTTTTTGAGGTCATTAACTCAAGGATAACTCAGAGATGCATATATACTTTTCCCACTAGCACTATGACATTTTTAGGATTTGTTTTTAATAAAAACATGAACAATCACATTCACTTTGTGTTATTATTTTAGGCACATTATATTTATCAATACTCTTGACTTGAAAATCAAATCACATTTTAGGACAAATTAATGCACAAAACCATGAAATTCCGAGAAGTTCACATGCTTTTTCTTGACACTGTATTTCTTCCACCTACAGACCACCAGAAACATCTGTTTCATATGTATAAAACAGTAAATTATATATAAGATTATGTACACACTTGACTGTGGGCAGTTGAAGAATAGATAACTTGTGGATCCATCTTTTCATCATGTCTCTCAATTTGCCTGGTTTTCATTTTAGAAAACTGGAGTGCAGCGTAATTCACAGAGTCAGGATCAGCAGCCTGCAGGAACAAAGAAGATACGCAGAGATAATAAAATAGAAAATGAAATAAATAATAAATGAAATACATTTTTCTAGATGTTTCATTGAGCTGGAGTGATGATTATTAGAGATCATAAAACTCTTATTTATCAGAAAACCGTGAGCACTGTATTAATCAGGTATAATATTTATTAATGTTATAGATACTATATTAATAACTATTACAGTTATTGGAGTTTCATCACTTGAATTAACTAATTTAATTTAAACTCAAAAACAAGCATTCTGCAAATAATAATAATGTGATATCGACTGGATATTGTGAGTAATAATAATGAACCCTATAGCAAATAAAAACAGAAAATAAATGACTACTTTTAAATACTGAGCCAAATAGTGTAAATATTATTTATTACTTAAATGAATAAACCTTTAAGGATGTGAAATTTTTTAAACAAAATTCTTTTTACAGTTTTTAAAGTTTTTACGTTATTTTTCTTTTTAATTAACTTTTTTAAGGTCATTTAACAAATCTTTAATTAAGTAACATTTATATAAAAAGAAAAAAAAAACAGCAACAGTGAACTGCTTTGATGAAAATATTTCCAAATTTTATTAATCTTAGGTATATAATTTCTTGAAAAATTACAAGACTTAAAAACCCTGACGTCCAAGGACTAATATATTAAAGGCAAAATGAGTATCTTATCAGAGAATGTAAAAATATTTTAGGGAAAAAACTTCCACATTACTTCTGGAGTTAAACTACAAATAAGAAGAAACAACAGGAACTTGTATATACTGTATACAGAATATTACTGACCTGAGGTCTAAGAAATGATTGATAACTACAAGCTGTATTGTTTTATTTCATTATTAATAGCATTAAAAATACTTAACACACTGAACGCCTTATTCATTTCCTGTGTTTTGTTCGTTATTTGTCTTTAAATAGAAACAGTTTTTACTGAGTGGTTCAGATTTTCTTATCAGCAGAAAAAATACAAATTAATTGATTTCTGTTCGAGTAGATCATAGAGTACAGAGTATAATCATTCTAAAATTAATCAGATTTACCTCAGTGTCTTCTGCTGCAGCACCTAATGCAACACAACACCATTATTATTATTATTATTATTATTATTATTATTATTATTATTATTATTATTATTATTATTATGACATGATAAATATTTGACCTGTGTTAACTTTTCTGTGCTTCAGTACAATGAAGATCAGGACACAGAACAGAATTACAGTCACTGAACCAAACCCCACAGTCAGCATGAAGAACACAGCAGAACACACGCAGCCTTGGAAACAAATATTTAAAAAGAAATTGAATCTTTAAACCTGTAATTGAAATTTCATATTGTAATTTAAAATGTACAGAGGCTTCTGAGGGAAAAAATGCCAACCTGGTTCTTTGCCCTTAATATTTCCTTCTGAAAAAAGAAGAGTTCATTTTACAACCTCTGTCCACTTATCATTTATGAAAACTATTGACTGCGTATGAATTTACCTTTTACATTTAAAAAGGTCGAGTTACTAAAGTTAACTTGGTGCAGTTCCATGTTGCCGCAGTAGTAGAGTCCTGTATCGGAGACATTTACTGCAGTGATGGTGAGAGACGTGTTCTTGTCATGAACAGACATCACTATTCTCTCTCTCTCAGTAAAGAAGTGACACGTTACTAACTGAGCTAATGTTTTTTTACACCCAATAAGAAGTGGAACTGAATCACTGGTGTGTTTAAACCAAAAGATGTAACCTGTAACACTCAGCTCATGTTGGCACCAAATAGTGACTTTATCTCCAACTTCTACCTCCAAAGATAAAGAGCACAGAGTCTCTGAGAGCAAACCTGCAACACACAGATTTTATATTCATCTACTATATGACTTAAAGTTAAAGACAATATTAATATATATTATAACCTCATTTTTAATGAGGTTATAATATATATAATATATAATATATTATATAATTCAGTAACACAAAATATGAATAATTCGATTTTTAATTACACAACCATTTAATGTATACCATGTTTATATAAAGGATAATAATTCATTCAATCCATCATTAAGGTGATTAAGACTTACCCATGACACAGAGAAACACATGCAGAGCTTTAACCTGCACCATTGTGTATCGGTCAAGAGACAAAACGGTCTGATGGGTAAAACTAACACTGTGTGTAAGGGGTGTGGCGATTTATGCAACCTACAGCACCTAGGAACATAGGCTGACAGGAAGAAAACAAAGTGTACAGTAACCTAAAATAGATGTTTATATTGTCATTCAGTAAAAGATAATCTGAATTATAGTTTACTACTGTACAAACACACTAATGTATAATTATAAGATGTACAGTTTACTTTTTGAAACATTATGAAGTATTGTTGTGTTTTAAGAAACTACTATAAAAATGATACACACCCAAGATGTTACAGTACATATCCTGTACTTTTATACAGTTATACAGTAAGCGTAGTAATGGGAATAATTTCAGACCAATAATTTCTCACAATATTGTATTTTAAAATAAAATAATTTTGTTTATTATTTATTGCATTGTGTGACCTCAATTTAATTATCAAACTAATTCAATTAATCAATTAATTAGTCATTTTAAAACGCATAATCTGTCGACTCTAAATGTGTTGAATATGCTAAAAATGTTTTATATTTATATAATTATTAGTAGTGTGGATTCGTCTATAAATGTTGCACAGCAGTCAACATTCAGACAACACTTTCACAAAATTATTAGTAAAGTAATCTTTCTGCTTCTTCTTTTACTTCATCATCATCATCATCATCATCTTCTTCTTTTTTTAAATTGAACAGTGGAAACAAAGTTTATGAAAAGCAGAAGTGAGTAAAACCAGATGAACCACAGGTGAGTGTGTCAGTTCTCACAGTTATAACACCAGCATCATGCAAGCAAATATTCCGTGTCTCAGGTCTGTGGTTGGAAAACAGTCAAACGATAAACAATGTCTGTGTTTGAGCTACAGCTTGTGGTTGAAGAGACGTCCTTACATGACTACCAGACAGAACTGATTTCAGTGGGGTTGTAAAGTAAGAGTTTAGATTTACTGTTTAAATAACTCTCTCTCACACACACACACACACACACACACACACACACACACACCCATCTGAATCTCTCTCTTACCCCCTCACTCTGGCACAACACTAATTAGACATATTCTCATCAGGCACATGCTCCATGGTGCCACTCACTTGTCCATCACTCCATTTACAGATCGGCGCACAACCACCAGCTACAGTGTTACTGTACATCTTTATTGGTCTTTCGAAAGTTGCAAAAACTCTACTACCCTGGTAAAAATCATGGTAATCAAAAATAATTCGCCCCTTCAAAAATGGCCCTGAATTCACTCTACAAATCACTCCATAGACTATAATAGGGTTTGAGTGGAGACGCATGCTTGAGTGTGTGAAGGTCATCCTACTGTGGACTTTCACACACTCGAGCATGCGTTTCCACTCAAACCCTATTATAGTCTATGGAGTAGTGTGTGTGTGTGTGTGTGTGTGTGTGTGTGTGTGTGTGTGTGTGTGTGTGTGGCCCCCTTGCACCTGTTTTTACTCTCGTCTTATCGTCTACTCATGATTCTTTTCAGAGGTAAAGTGCATATTAATTTCTTTTATTTTTACTATATTTTGTATTAATTATTTTTATATGAATATTTTTGGGCTGTATAATGAATCATCAGAGTTTTCATTATTTCTTATGGGGGAAATTCGCTTCGACAGTCAAGGGTAGCTCAGTGGCAATAAATTAGGATTCAGATTCAAATCCCACAACCACCAAATTTTTCCTGTTGGGCCCTTGAGCAAGGCCCTTAACCCTCAACTGCTCAGATGTATAATGAGATAAAAATGTAAGTTGATCTGAATAAGGGCATCTGCCAAATGCATACATGCATATATGAGTGCTTTGATATACAAGCATGCTTCCAGAAAGAATTACGTTTGCAGTCCAAGGTTCCACTGCACAGGTGAAACTCGAGAAATTAGAATATCGTGCAAATAAATCGTTCATTTATTTCAGTAATGCAACTTAAAAGGTGAAACTAATATATGAGCTAGACTCATAACATGCAAAGCAAGGTAGTCCAAGCCGCGATTTGTCATAATTGAGATGATTATGGCGTAAAGCTCATGAAAACCCCAAATATACTGTAATGACATGAGTCGCGCAAGGGGCAGAGCCGCGCATTAACTGTTCAGAATGGGGAGATCCTCAGGCTGCTACCAGGAGGCAAAGAACAGGCAAAGACGCAGCCATTTATATACACGGTTGCCAGGCAACGCCGCCCTCAGTCAATCAGCCTGAACGAGCCGCACCTGAAGGCGTGCTTATTTAAGGGTCCTGATACCTCAGCACTTCGTGCGAATATTAGGTAGCACCGGTAAGGTATCAGGGCCGAGACAAAGACAAAGAAAGAAAGAAAGAAAGAAAGAAAGAAAGAAAAGAAAAGAAAAAGACAAGCGCTCAGAAAGTAAAGAGACAGAGGCAAAGCCCCAGCCTCTGCCTCCGTAAGACACTGGCGAAAGCGAGAGAGAGAGAGCATGAGAGAGAGTGTGGCACGCATCAGTCCAGCATGCATGCTCAGTTTAAGTTTATTAGTGCACGAAGCACAAACTCTCTCTCTCAATAAATCCTTGGTAAGGACAACAAGCCCCGAGAGGATAAAAGTTTTGTTTTATTTTCCAGAGCCCCGCCCGTTCTCACGTAGAGGGCAGAGCAATGTTATATTGTGTTTTCAGTTTTCTTTGGTTTCATTTACGTTCCCAATTAATAATCCCACGCGTTCTCCAAACGGGAAGGTCTTCCCGTGCATGTCGCAAGCACTCTCGCTAACTCCTATTTTGTTGACGCCCTCTAAAGCCCTGCGTCAGCGCTCTTATTATTAAAAACATCTCGTGATGGAGCACTCCATACCGCGCCACGTAATATATACAATCTCAGAAAATTTTAATATTACATGCAATCAATAAAACAAGGATTATACATAGAACAATATCGGACCTCTGAAAAGTATAAGTATGCATATGAGCTCAGTACTTGGTTTGGGCCACTTTTGAAGCAATTACTGCCTCAATGTGGCATTGTATAGAAGCTATGAGCCTGTGGCACTGCTGAGGTGTTATGGAAGACCAGGATGCTTCAATAGCGGCCTTACGGTCTTTTGCATTGTTCATTCTCATGTCTCTCATCTTTCTCTTGGCAATGCCCCATAGATTCTCTATGGGGTTCAGGTCAGGCGAGTTTGCTGGCCAATCAAGCACAGTAATCTCACGGTCATTGAACCAGGTTTTGGTGCTTTTGGCAGTGTGGGCAGGTGCCAAGTCCTGCTGGAAAAAAAGTCAGCATCGCAATTAAGCTCATCTGTGGAAGGAAGCATGAAGTCCTCCAAAATCTCCTGGTAGACAGCAGCAATGAACCTGGACTTATTGATGCACTGTGGACCAACACCAGCAGATAACATGGCTCCCCAAACCAACACAGACTGCGGAAACCTCACACTGGACTTTCCAAATGAGATGATCTTATCAGAAAAGAGGACTTTTGACTACTGAGCAACAGACCAGTTCTTTTTTTCTTTAGCCCAGGTAAGACGCTTCTGAGGTTGTTTGTGGCTCTGTCTGTTGTGGTGGCTCTTGACTCCAGCCTCTGTCCACTCCTTGTGAAAGTCCCCAACACTTTTGAATGGCCTTTTCCTGACAGTCCTCTCCAGGCTGCGTCATCCCTACTGCTTGTGTATCTTTTTCTTTCACACTTTTCCCTTCCACATAACTTTTTATTAATGTGCTTTGATACAGCACTTTGGGAACATCCAACTTCTTTTGCAATTACCTTTTGAGGTGTCCCTCCTTATGGAGGATGTCAATTATGGTTTTCTGCACAACTGTCAGGTCAGCAGTTTTTCCCATGATTGGGCTTCCTACTGAACCAGACTGAAAGATCATTTAAAGGTTCAGGAACCCTTTGCATGTGTTATGGCTTAATTAGCTAATTGAGTGGGACATTTTGAGCGTAAAATATTGAACCTTTTCCCAATATTCTAATTTTCAGAGATTGTGGATTTGGGATTCTCATGAGCTGTAAGCCATAATCATCTCAATTATGACAAATCACAGCTTGAACTATCTTGCTTTGTATGTAATGAGTCTCATATATTAGTTTCACCTTTGCGTTACTGAAATAAATGAACTTTTGCACAATATTCAAATTTTTTTTAGTTTCACCTGTATATACAGTGGGGCTTTATGGCTCTCACAGACCTGTAAGCTCTTCTTTAAGAGGCTCCTCTGTCCTCCATTTGTTACCTGTATAAATGGCATCTGTTTGAACTTATCAGTATAAAAGATACCTGTCCACAACCTCAAACAGTGACACTCCAAACTCCACTATGGCCAAGACCAAAGATCACCAGAAACAAAATTGTAGACCTGCAACAGGCTGGGAAGACTGAATCTGCAATAGGTAAGCAGCTTGGTATGAAGAAATCAACTGTGGGAGCAATTATTAGAAAATGGAAGACATACAAGAACACTGATAATCTCCCTCGATCTGGGGCTCCACGCAAGATCTCACCGCGTGGGGTCAAAATGATCACAAGAACTGTGAGCAAAAATCCCAGAACCACACGGGGGATCTAGTGAATTACCTGCAGAGAGCTGGAACCAAAGTAACAAAGGCTACCATCAGTAACACACCAGGGACTCAAATCCTGCAGTTCCAGACGTGTCCCCCTGCTTACGCCGTACATGTCCAGGCCTGTCTAAAGTTTGCTAGAGAGCATTTGGATGATCCAAAAGAGGATTGGGAAAATGTCAAATGGTCAGATGAAACCAAAATAGAACTTTTTGGTAAAAACTCAGCTTGTCGTGTTTGGAGGAGAAAGAACACCATACCTACTGTGAAGCATGGGGGTGGAAACATCATGCTTTGGGGCTGTTTTTCTGCAAAGGGACCATGACCCTGATCCATGTAAAGGAAAGAATGAATGGAGCCATGTATCATGAGATTTTGAGTAAAAACTTCCTTTCATCAGCAAGGGCATTGAGGATGCAACGTGGTTTGGTCTTTCAGCATGACAATGATCCCAAACACACCGCCTGGGCAACGAAGGAGTGGCTTTGTAAGAAGCATTTCAAAGAAGCCAGTCTCCAGATCTCGACCCCATCAAAAATCTTTGGAGGGTTTGGGGTGCAAATATGCATGAAAGTGTCTTATTTAAAGTAACTTATGTGCAACGACCAAAGAAATGAAATAGAAATATGTAAATCTGCATGAATGTGTGGGTGTGCAGTGTCCATATGTGTCCATGAATGCCCAGAATGAGTGCAAAGAAACAAATGTCCATAAGTGTGAATGTGCAAAATGGGTCGGTCCTGTGTGGTGTACCGATTAAGAGACCGCATCGCCTGCGGGAAGAAGCTCCTTCTCAGTCTCTCTGTATTGGCCCTCAGGGAGCGGAGTCACTTACCAACAACCAACATGCAACAGAGAGAACAGTCCACTGCTGGGGTGGCTGAGGTCCTTCACGATCTTCCTGGCCTTGGTCCAGCACCGCTTGCCGTAAATGGAGTGCAGGTCAGGGAGCTCGGTGAAGATGATGTGTTCAGCTGATCGCACCACCCTCTGTAGAGCACATCTGTCCAATGTGGTGTTGTTTCTGAACAAGATGATGTTTCCTGTCTTCATGTTGCAGGAGTAGAAATGTCTGAGCACCCTGGAGGGCAGTCTGAAGTCTCTCAAGCATCTGAGGTGGTAGAGACGCTGCTAGGCCTTTTTCACCATGATGTTGATGTGACAGAACCATCACAGGTCCTGCGTGATGTGAACACTGAGGTATCTGAAGCTGTCCACTCTCTCCTGTTGATGATGGGGATCTGGTAGTTCCTCTCCTGCTTTGTACTAAAGTCCACTATCAACTCCTTTGATATGACGTTTAGAAGGAGATTGTTCCTCAGGCACCAGATTTCCAATCTCCTTCAGGTAGGCTGTCTCATCGTTGTCTGTGATCAGGCCCACCACAACGGTGTCATCAGCAAACTTGATGATGGTGGTGGAGTTGGTAGAGGCTACGCAGTGTCATACGTGTACAATGAGTACAGTAGAGGGCTCAGAACACAACACTGGGGTGCTCCAGTGCTGAGAGTGAGGGAGGCTGAGACATGTCCGTCCATCCTTACTGCCTGTGGTCTGCCAGTTAGGAAATTGGAGATCTACTGGCACAGAGATGGGCTGAGTCCCAGGTGCTCCAGCTTAGTGGTGAGTGTGGAAGGAATTAGGGTATTATACGCTGAGCTGTAGTTGACAAAGATCATTTTAAGACAATTCCCCCTTCTAGTGTCCAGGTGAGTGAGAGATGTATGGAGGAGATGAGAGATGGCATCACCTGTACAGCGGTTTGGACGGTAAGCAAACTGTAATGGATCCAGTGTGTCAGGTAGTGAGGAGATGATGAAGTCTCTGTCTAGCCGCTCAAAGCACTTTATCACTACTGAAGTGAGGGCTACAGTGCAATAATCATTGAGGGAAGCAGGATGGGGTTTCTTTGGGACAGGAACAATGATGGACTCTTTAAAGCATGTGGGGATTACCGACTGAGATAAAGAAAGGTTGAATATCTCTGTGAACACAGGTGCCAGCTGGTCTGTGCAGGCTCTGAGGACTCGACCTGAGATGCCGTCTGGTCCTGCTGCTTTTCTGGGGTTCACTCTCCTGAAGGCTCTCCTCACGTCATGCTCGGAGATGATAAACGCGTTTCTGGTGCTGGCTGTGTCTTCCTGTCTGCAGTCGATGACGCCGCTAGCATTAGCATCGCTAGCGCCTTTAGCTGCAGGCTTGAAGCGAGTATAGAAGGTGTTCAGCTTGTCTGCCAGAGACATGTCCACGTTTGTCATACCGGATGTTGATGCTTTGCAGTCCGTTATTGTCAAAAACAAAGAAAAAGGAGTCAGAGCAGTCGTGACGGCAGGTCGGTGTTTTCTTGTTCCTTTTCATGTCTGACAGCAGACAAACCTGCGATCGTCTGCTGCTTTTAGCCCAACCACCTCAATGCTTAATGTATATATAGTGACTATAGACTTCCTGTCAGCTCAGCTCAGACCAGTCTTGTTTCTCTCACTCTCTTCTGATCTCTCTTTTCTTAATGGTGTTACAGGCTCCAGACCTAAACCTTGAGAGACTGCCACGAGGTCGGATGATAAGATAAGAACTGATAAGATAACTGCATAAAAAGTAGATCCTGTCATCTATGTAAACATTATGTATTGCAGTGTGAGACAATGAACTGTAACAAAGGAGATTTTCAAAGAAGATAACAGAGTTGAGTTCAATGATGGTGCAAATGCATGGCTTGTGATGGAGAGTATATAGTACCTTCGTATGGAGAAGAGTTACTCTACCATGCAATTTGAACTACTACATTAAGTCAGTTCATAAAAGGTTATCAGTACAGGTCTGCAGTTCTTTACATGTTGTTCAGGGTTCTTTTATGAGTTCCTGGATGAGTCGTCATCGTTGTGCTCTTGGAGTAATTTTGGTAGGGTCTGGTAAGGGTCACCAAGTTTTCTCATTTGTGAATAATGGCTCTCACTGTGGTTTGCTGGAGTCCCTAAGCCTTAGAAATGGCTTTGTAACCCTTTCCAGACTGATACGTCAATTACTTTGTTTTTCATCTGTTCTTGAACCAGACAGGTTCTATTCAGGTTCTATAGACCGGTCTGGCAGCAAACAGGCCTGGGTCTGGCAAGGGAAATTTAACTCAGCTTTCCATTACATGTGGTAAATCACAGTTCATTTATGATTTAGCAAGGGGGTGGGGCGATGGGGTGCAAGTGAATTACTTTTTCACATAGGGCCAGATAAACTCATTAATTAAAAACTGAATTTTATATTTACTCTGGTTATTTTTGTGTAATATTTAAGTTTGTTTGATCCTCAGAATCATAAAAGTGTGACAAATATGCAAAACGTAAAAATAAAAATAAAAAAACTGGGAAGGGGCAAGTACTGTATTTTTTTATTGCACCATTAAATTTACTCAAGTATGAAAAATATCAAGCTGACATTAGCTCAGCTTAGTTTTAAAAACAGGCTGGTCTAGTCAGTGGGTTGTTTCACAGTCTTTAGGTTCTGTAAAGTAGAAACCAGGCTCAGTGGTAGGTTTCTCACCTTTTATGCGAAAGGCCCCAGTTCAATTCCCAGCCAGTCCCCAAACCCCAGCGACTGTATTCAGTGCTGGTCCCAAGCCCAGATAAAATGGCAAAGTTGTGTCAGGAAGT
>JAAGKR010013366.1:0-14138 GCA_011419295.1 Clarias macrocephalus
CCTCGCGCGACCTGCATCGTTACAAAAATACCTTGTCATCAGTTTGTGACTTCAAGCTTAAGTTCACTTGGATTAGGCAGCACTGTCCTTATTTTATTCAATTAATAGATTTGAAACTCAGCAGAAATTCAGTCCATTTTGCTGGCCTGATATAAGAAGCAAATTCGCTTAAGCTCCATCCAGCCAAATTGACAGTTGCCCTTTATTTTAAATTCTGCAGTTTCTAACTCATCATTATTTAAAAAAAAAAAAAAAAAAGTCAATAGCTTGTTTAAAATGCTGATGAGCAAATTGTCTTTAGGTGATGATGAAATATTATATTGAGATCACAAGAGGTCACTCTATTTATTAACCATAAAAAAATAAAATAAAATAAATAAATAAATAACATGATGGATGACACAATTAAAGCTACTGGCCTTGTCAAATTTATATTTAAGCACACCTTCTAAAACGTTAATAATAATAATAATAATAATAATAATAATAATAATAATAATAATAATACATCTCTTACCAGTCTACAGAATATTTGCACAAACTATTGACTAAAATTTATTTATTTATTTATTTATTTATTCTGGCAAATGTGAGAAATGTCAGCAGTGGCTTCCTTCATGCTAATCATCATAATGTGGATACGGACAAATAAATAGAAATAATATTTGGAAATAATATAATAAGAATATTTCACTGTCATGATACATAATTTTAACATTGACAGTCAGTAGTGCCTACACAAGAGTGCTAAAAGGATATCCTCACCAGTTATTCTTGCAAGACTTCAGACAATTTGAGCAATTGCATAATTATAAACTTTTTTAGAACAATTTCTATCAACTGAAAAGGGGGTCAAATTGGACTTTGGAGCAATGAAAAAGGTCATGTGATCTGATTATAGATTGACCCTATTCCAGAGCGATGGGTGATGTGACTCTGATGAAAGTTTTACTACATTCCTATTAATGCATATGCAGTATTTCGTCATAGTATGTTATAACTATGATAAATGCTCACTATTACAAAATATATCTGAAGAACACAAAGAAAAAGAATTGTAGAAACAAGGTACTTCATGCAAATATAACATCTAATTGAGAGGTAAAATAAAAACAAACAGAACAGCAATGAAAACCTAGTAACTTTAATAGCGCATGCTGTTGTTGATGTCATTCTGCTCATAACTGCTAGATAGTGGTGCTCAAACTGATGAGCCCATTTGTTACAATCCAAGTCAAATTTTTTTTTTACCAAAGCCAAATCCTTTCAGATTTTTTTACTTCATTTATTTTAATAATGTGGTCTAAAGCTTCATTGTTTCAGAACGCTAGGCCAACAGTTGTTGTTCAAGAAAAGTTCATTATTTTTGTTTCATTAATTGTAAGTTATGGTAGCCTTTTTTCTTTTTTTGGCATGATTTGTCAAAACTATTTATCTTTGTCATTGCATCCCCAGTGCATGTGATAGAGTCATTAATCTAGTGTATTTATAAATGAAACCAAAATAATTAAATAAAAAAAATACAATTGTTGACAGCAAAGTATTTTTATTGCTCTGATTATTATCAATGTCCACATAATTTTTCATATATATTTTTGTAAATTAATGACAAGAAGAAAAAAAAAAACGAATCCAACATGGTATAATAGTTGGTGTGGTGTGGCTGGGGGCATTTCATTTAAATACTCCTGGCACAAACAAAGGGATAGCTGTGATCACACGGAATATCATTCCAGTTCTTTGACCCTGCAGACACAGAAAGAATTATATATATAGATATATATTAAACATACATTATTAAACTAAAGTATTAAATGATAGATTATAGCCATAGCTACTTACTCTCCCAGTTCATATGCACACAGCATTCTCCTCTTAGAAAATTTGGTTCATTTGGGTTCCACTTGGTGAAAGTCAATCTGGAGCCATCAGACCAAAACCAGTTGAATTTCTGAAAGAATGAAACTGTGTAAAAAACATTGTTTAACATTTGATTTTATGAAATAATTAATATATATAATTTTTTCTTAGCTAACCTTCTGACAGCTATTCAGCCCGATCCATGTTGGATTCTCCTGGGGGTCATGAGCACGAATAACAGCCTTCACCAGATGGTATTCGTTTTCGCTGTGTATTGAGACGAGATGTGCGCCAATATTCAGACAGCGTTTCTAGAAAAAAATTATCTTTCATTCACAATTGGAAAAGAAATGTTTTACATTTTAAATTATTACAAAGAAAGAAAATGTATAAGGTATAGGACAATTTCTTGGTCCCTATTTATATAATTTTTTTATTTATTATTTTTTTTATATTGAGCAAACAAACCATATCTCAGGAGCACACTTTCAGAAAAGTAAATGCTAAGAAGCTTTAAAATATTGAATATTTTAAAGATTATTCTTATTACTCAGCTTGCTGTGAATAATATAATTTGTAAAAAAAAAAATTGAAAAAATTTTTTAATTATCCTTTTATTCTATGAAAATCAATATATACAGATGAAATTAATTGATTTGAACCTCAGCAGAAGCCCAGTCCATGCTGTTGGCCTGATACAAGAAGCAGCGTCTCTCATACTTCACCCATCCAAGTGGACAACATGAGGAACATTTGCTGTTTACTTGACGCTGTTCAGCATCTAACTCAAAATCAAAACAACAACAACAACAACAACTAGTCCAGAACTTAATTAAAATGTAGTTACACTATTGGTGTTTATATTTTAATAAGATGTGATGATGAATTAACATATTGAGATCACAAGTTATGCTTATAGAAATAAAGCCCAATGGTGTTGACCATGGAATACAAGGACAAATCAACTGAATGTCATTTTTTTGGTCACAAAAATCTAAGAAATATTACTTTTTTATTTAATCAAGGCTGGATGGCTTGCATGAATCTTGGCAAGACATGGTGGAGTCACTGGTGTTGTGAAATTAATCTACAACAAGGTATTAGAAGACTTGTATACACTTTCGTTAAGACCACTACATAACACAGGAAAAGTGGCTTCTTTTGGGTATAATGTCTGTATAAGGATGGTATTTCAATTACCTTTGACAATTTTATCAAAATCTGTCGCTAAAATGCAGAAAAAAAGAAAGAAAAAAAAAACAGAAAAACATTAGTACCAGTGGTTAAAATGAATATTCTACTAATGATTATCAAACCTTTGTCCATTTTATTCTTATGTAGAGAAGACAAACTTTTATGTTAAAAATCACGATCACATCTGTTTGGTTGTAATCACAGGATATGTAACCTGTCCTAATTTCACTAATAAGATGATTACATTATTAAATTAATAAAACTGTTCAATAACTATGCTATCACCTACATTTTTCTTTTGCTGTGTATAATTTTAGTTGTTTTCATATCCTACTTAACAGAGAAGGACCTTACCGAAGGCTGCTGCTGCCAGGGCGAGAAGAAGCAACACCACTTCAGTCTGATGAGCCATAGTTCACACACTGCAAGAAAAGCACAACTCCAGTTAATTAAATAAAAAGATAATATGTTATACCTCATCAAATTTCCTCTTACATGTAATCAGGCGTCTCTTCTGGCTTGATATAGCACACTTAGGTAAGTAGTGATGCTTATATAGTCTGAGAGAAACTTCCTCTAAACATCATTTGTTTATCATCATGTTCATCTGAACTTTGTTTTATGATTATTGCATTTATAAAATGATTAAAGGACCAGGATATGCTAATATTTGAGTTGATAAAATGGATTTATGGTGTCTACAGTCACACATCCCTGTGCCACCCTTGAAAGCAGTTCCTGTTCAACTGAAGACACAGGGGAACGTTACATGCCTGGCATCTCCAAGGTGTTTTTTGCCGCTTGTCATGGACTGCTTTGCAATGCACACACAACCTGCGACCTGCAGTGGCAGCATCTCTGGCATCTGAGGTCAGCATAGCTACTGGAACTGGTACATGGTCAGTACTTGTCCGTTTTGGTGCTACTTCCTGTGAGACACCACAAAGCTCTTTGATAAGTTGTTCCATAAACTCTTTATGGGACAGGTTACCATATAGTTCTTTATGCACAGTGAAAGCATTGGTGGCAGCAATGTCCAAGAAATGTAAAAAAAATCTTCCTGTACCACTTCATTCTTTTGTGCTGTGCTGTGTAGTACTGTAACAGCTGATCAGACAGGTCAATGCCCCCGATGTGCTGGTTGTATGCAGGCACAGGTGCAGGACATGGAAATGTCTTTGTAGTCCATGTACCTTGTAATTTCACCCTCCTCTGCACAATATCTCCTGTATAAGCAGAATGGATGGTAGAACAACAGATACTTCTCGAGTGTCCATCCACTTCACAAATACAAGAGGTCCATCTCGAATGCACCTGACGGATCCCCTGGCAGACCTTTTAGACAGTGAATTATCTGCATTCCGAGGGCAGTCCTTCCTGTTGTCTCTTGTCGTCATCAGTCTGTGTTTCCCATGATTTTGTCTGCATCTTGCCTGCTTGTTTGCCTCTGCTTTTTTGGGGGACAGGTGGCTGATCATTTTCACTGTCACAAGTATTTTGAAAAAAGAAGAAAAAAAAAACATGAGCATGCTGGTAACACAATAAAAGAAACTAATGTACATCATCATCATCATCATCATCATCATATACACACACATACAGTATATATGTGCACTTACTCAGAATGATTCTTGATTGCCTTCAAAACTGCATGTCGCTTGTGTGTCCCGGTGCGCGGTGCTGGTGAAGGCAAGGGTGATGCAGACACATTCCTAAAAAACTTTTTATTTATTTATTTATTTATTTATTTATTTATTTATTTATTTTTATCGTTAGCCTGTATTGTTCCAAGTAAACTAACAAAATTATACAGAGAGGCCCCAAAAATGCATACTGATATCTCTGGAGGAAACATAACACTACTCTGTTGACATAATTCAAACAAGTTTTAAAAAGAGCATAGATAAGAACTGTCAGATAACACTTTTGTGCCCCTCTGTATGTGTTGATGGGCAATAGGCTGGACAAATATCTGTTGATGGGCCACAGACCATGTAGTGCATCTCAAACATTTACACCCGAGACATTAGCATGATGCCATACACGGGGCATGTTTTACATACACATTTAACACATTCTAAACATTTACACCTGAGCAGATATTGTAAATAACTAAAGCTATTGTGAAGATGTACACCACAGAAAATGTTCATAAACATCTCTTAGCTGCATAAGGCATTATTTTAGCCAGCTGCCAGCTAACATGCTTGTGCTAAATAACATTACCAATAGCAGTGTCATAAGCTAACCAAAACTGAGCCAAATATATATTAGTAATTAGAATGTAAAACTGTCCAAAACTAGGTGAAATACATTAGAACATTTACAAACATCTAAACTCCATAAGGCATTAGCTTAGCCACCTGGGGGGTATTCCAGAAAGCTGGGTTAACTTACTATTTGGTAAAACTTAACCTCAGGGTTGATTTACCCCAAACCCTCATACCATGAGTATGTTGGTTCCAAAACCCCTGAGCAGAGTAAGTTTGATCAATCTCCTACTGGTTACCCAGAGGTAATGCGCGTGCACGGTGCATACATAAAGACATTTTCAATGGATCCCCTATTTCATGAGTCAAAATGGAAAATCAAAGTGAAAAAAAAGAGAGAGCGTCATACTTCACAGAGGCGGATATGGAGGTTTAAATGCAGCATATGAAGAATTCAAGCCAATAATAATGGAAAAAAAGCAATACGGCTAAAGAAAGAGAGTTGGCTTGGCAAAAAATAACGAACAGAGTAAATGCGTGAGAGTATTAAATAGCAAATTTGACATCGGCTTCCCTTTTATTATACACATTGAGTACTGTTTTTTTGGGGGGGATTTTTCCCCAATTTTCTCCCTAATTTACTCGTTTCCAATTCCTCCCTGTCACTAGGGGGCTCCCACATTAAGGCTACTACTACCACTCAACCGGGAGGGCCGAAGGCTATCACATGTTTCCTCCGAACCACGTGACGCCAGCCGACCGCATCTTTTTCGAACTGCTCGCTCACGCACCATCGGGGGCGCGAGCTCACAGACGCCCTTGACTGGCTGTAGAGCCGTGATTAATGTGGGAGCACCAAGTACCCCTCATCCCTCCCCTCTGAGAGAGCTTGGCCAAGCAGCTCTCTCTAGACCTCCGGCTGCGAGAGGTTACAGCATCACCCAGGAATCGAACTCGCGATTTCGGGGTGATAGGGCGAGCACTTTTACCACTGCGCCACTCAGAGGCCCAACAGACTGAGTACTGTTAACGTAAATAATTGCAATTAGGTAAACTTAATAGACTTTTTTTGAGTATTCAGAACCTTTCGATATTTTAAGTAATCGTAAGTATGTAAGTAACAGTAACTGTCACCTTAAAATTCCACCTTCTTAACATCTATACAGCACTGGTGGCTCAGTGGTAAGTGTTTCGCCTGCCATGCGAAAGACCCGGGTCGATTGCCAACAACTGCAACAACAATTTGTTAAAAAATATATATAGTTTACTTAAAATCTGAAACATCATTACTTTAAAAAAATTATGTAACTGATTACCTCAAGTTTTTTGAGTTTTGCCAACTTAATCAGGTTTACGGTGTGTGTAAAAAGTGCCAGACATATTGTGTGAACGGCTCTACACGCAGTTGCCTTTCCCACATGCTCTGCGACACCCACATTGTACAAAAAATGCCAAGACGCAAAAAAAACCCGAAGTGCTATGTACACTGTAATAAGTTACATCAATTTTTTAAGTGATGATGTTTCCAATTTTAAGTAAACAGAACTATCAATTTGAGTTTGTTGAACATGTTGCAAATCAAATAAATAGTTGCTGCTGTCACCACATCAGACAAGCTGGGCCGGGGATCGAACCCGGGCCGTTCACATGGCAGGTGAAACTCTTACCACTGAGCCACCAGCGCTCTATAGAGTTTTAATTGGTGGAATTTAAGGTGACGGTTACTGTTACTTACGTACTCACAATTACTTAAAATATCAAAAAGTTCTGAATACTCAAAAAGGTTTATTAATTTGACCTAATTGCAATTATTTAAGTTAACAGTACTCAGTGTGTAATTACTTTGAGCCTTAGCAATATGCGGTTTCAAGAGATGTGTTAAGTAAATTAACGATTTCCTTGAAAACCGATAAAACTCTTTCAAATAATCATTAGGAAATTAAAAGACATCAATACGCGGTCTTATAACTCTCTCCCGGCGAAAAACGCGTATAATTTGTGCCTCCACATCCACAGGATCATCATTAAAAGCACACGTCATGCTCAATAAACCTCTGAAACAAACTTACCCTGGAACAGAACCTGCTACCGAGCAGGTTATCTTCAGAGAGTAAGTTGCTATGGTTACAAACATACCCAGAGAGTTACCTCCGTTTTTGGAACCGAAAGTTGAGGACATCCACTAACTTACTCTTAAACTTACCCGGGTATGTCACATACCCTGCTTTCTGGAATACCCCCCTGAACTAACACGTTTGTGCTAAGCTACATAAAACAGCATGTTAGCATGATTACCATGGTAACCTAAACCATGTACGTGACATTGAAAGACAAAGTTTCACATAAGCTAGCCGAAGTGAGGAAAAATATAATATTTGCTTTATATTATCAGAATAAGAGTTGCATAAGACTTAATAACTTACCCACTGTCATAACAGCTTGTTTGAAAATCCTCTGCTGGATCTATTCTCTAAGTTAGACATTAAGTGAAATGAACAGTGGAAAGAATAAATCTTTTAAAATAGTTTTAAAAGATATATTCAGTCAGTAAAAGGAATGGTCTGTTTACCAAAAAAAGCTACACACCTGAATTCTGGAGGAGGGTGGTGGCTATATCGAGCCTCATTTTTTTCACCTCATTCTCTGACGTGGTGAAATTCAAATTTTCACCACGAAGAATCTTTTCTGCAAACTGGAAAAAAAAATTGTATAGTTTTTGCTTTTATAGACTGCCAGAACTTGACAACACAACTATATACATTTTTTTAGTTAAACGAATAACATTGATCAGCACTTTAAAACACTCTTAGCACAGGATCATGTACTAACTTTTAATGCTAGGACACCACAAGATACAGAGTCCTGCTGCAGAGAGTGAGGCAGGCTGCTACATGACCACCTTAAAATATTGTGGCCACACTTCCGCATAAATTGGCCCTTGCATACAAAGAGAAACATTTCTTTAAATGCTGTCAGGTGATTTAAAGCATACAATGGATATTTGTTCTTTGCCTGAGATTCTCCCAGGGGATCCAATAGCAGGCACTGCTTCTCATGGGGATACAGATCCTATATATATATATATATATATATATATATATATATATATTAGTCAAATTTAAATATAAACTTATCAATAATAAATGCAATCATAAACAAATTATAGATCATGTTAGCTGTCTAAAGTTTTTTTTTTTAGGAGTTTGGGGTAAAGCTATCTTCCTACAATACAGTAGGTTAAAGACTGCTATCATTTCGGTGCAGTGTTTTTCTTAAAAATTGAGAATGATTTAGCAAAAACACAGACTCACTGTGGAGGCGATCCAAGGTTTTGTTGTATGTAATAACAACTAACAAATATATAAGAAATCTAGTCTGCATATTTTTTAATTATCAGCTTGTGTGTCTTTATGGGCATGATTTACAAGCTCTGTATAAATATGGATTCACTTTTTACAGAACTTTACATATTAATGCATTTACAGCATCTAGTAATTATAATCTACATAGAATAGTTTGTTCAAAGTAAAGTTTACTTTACAAATGAAATTCTTAAGCTCAGAATCCAGTGACCGCTCTTATTTATTATACCCACAACAACATCATATGACATTGGGTCCATCTAAAAAAAAATGAGTTAAAATAACTAGTTTTGCCCTAATTTAAAAAATTTAGTATGCTTTCAATCATATAGCATGAAGTACCCGGATTCTGGGTATTTTGCGATCCCATATCGCTGTCATGGCAAAGGAGTCAATCAGTGCTGCACTGTGCTGTTTGTCCTGATTGTGCTCCCGCACAAGTACTGTAAGGTATGCATTGATTACCTGTGAATAAAAATGAAAGGATACATTTTGTGCAATACATCAGATTTAAATGGGCGCAATATTTCAAATGAGTCGACACATGGCATTTTTGGGCAACATTTGGAATGTTAAATGTGATTGATAAACAATTGCTCCTAACCATTCACAATTACAGAGAACTAAAACATATTTCAATAATACCTCACTCTCCAGTTCCATCTTAGCACCTATTCGTCCAATGTCCCAAAAATACAGTTTGTATGGTCCCACTTTAGAAAGGATAATATGGGTATCCTTTCCTGCCCAAGCATCTTGCAGATCTGTAACATTATTACACATTGTTAATGTCACTGTTTACCATGTACAGTAGTTTTAAGTTAAAACGTGATCAATGTTAACATTTTATCCTATAAAAAATGTCCCCCATTTACTTGTAACAGTCACAAGCTGTTGGAAGAAAAAATAATTAACCCTATAGCATTAATAAATACAGATATAACAATATTACAGTCACATTTTTCTGTGGTTGCGTTACAAACATTGTATTTCAGTGCTTGTGTCTGGGGTTCCAGTTGTGGTGATGCTTGTGTCTGGGGTTCCAGTTGTGGTGATGCTGTAAATAATAAAGTAAAGGCCTTAGGAATAAAAACGTAAATAAGCCCAGCACACACACATGCACACATCCCTTTACCTACCAAATAATCCTGTGGCACTTCGGAGGGATACCGAGCCTCTCTCCCAAACATTAAAAAATAAGGGAAGTACTCATCCCATGTGTCTAGTCTTTCCTCCACCGGTTTTCCCAGTGCTCTGAAAAATATTTTATACATCGCAATGGCACATAAAACTTTTAAATACATTAAAAAAAACACCAATCAACCATAACAAAGCTCTTAGAGGTGAAATGATTAACATTGATTAAGAGTGTTATGGGCATTTAAGATACATCAATAAAGTCCACAGATATGAATCCAATCAAGCATTTGTGGTATGTGCTAGACAAACATGCCCAATCCCTAGAATAACCTATAAATCTCTCTTGCATGCACACAGCGTACGCTTGTTACACTTACAGTAAAACAAATTATATCAATACATCATGCACATCTTAACTTTAACATCTTAAAGGCATTATTAAGCTGTATATGTTAGTCATTTGCGAAGACAAAGAATTGAAACAGTAGAACTTTTGTAACACACACTTTACTTACCTTTGAATAGTTCCATTCAGTCGTTCCACCAGGCCATTTGTTTGATAAGGGGAGCAAAGACTTCGCTTGATCCCAAGCTTGGCACACAGACCATTGTTTATCTATGAGCAAAAATGTGAAAAGGTATACAATTCCTTGAAAAAAATTAGGATGCACATATATGTAAGAAATTGAGGCCAAAATTATAAACATGATCAACCATAACCATGCAAAACATTATGACCAGTATTGTGTATGTTCGCCTTGTGCTTATGGGGCAGTTCTGGCCCCTCACAGGACCTCTGGGAGGTGTGCACTAGGCACTGTGTGACTGGCACTAGGATTGTTTAGTTGCAGATCCTTTGGGTGCTGTAGATTGTGGGGTGGCACTGCCATGGATTGGCATGTCCATGGATGCTCAGTGGGATTGAGATCTGGGGATTTTGGAGGACGGATTAACAACCTTGAAGTCTTTTCCTGCTAAGCAGACTGTGATGCAATGGGTATTATTTCTATCCTGGCGAACATTGACGTTTTTCTCTGATTTGTGCTGCACTGGCTTGGGTGCCCATGAGTGCCCATCGGTTTTCTAGATGTATATTTGCTGATGAATGGTATTCGTGTAACCTACAGTATCAGTGGTCAAGTGGTCATAAAGTTATGGCTAATCTGTGTGTAATTATATATACATATACACATACACATGCATATATATATATATATGTGTGTGTGTGTGTGTGTGTGTGTGTGTGTGTGTGTGTGTGTGTGTGTGTGTGTGCA
Source organism: Clarias macrocephalus (assembly GCA_011419295.1). Lineage (NCBI taxonomy): Eukaryota > Metazoa > Chordata > Actinopteri > Siluriformes > Clariidae > Clarias > Clarias macrocephalus. Next base: position 11,041 of record JAAGKR010013366.1, read on the forward strand.
CCTATACCGAATTAACAAATTCCTTCCCTTGATCAGTGAGGATTCTTTTTGGAACCTCAAACTGGTAAACGAAATGAAGGATGCACGCTGCAACTTCTTCCGCTCGTTTTGAGCTTATGCTGTAAGCTTGTGGCCATTTAGTCAAATAATCGACCATCACACAGATGTACTTGCACCCACTCTTGGTGACCATCAGTGGCCCTATTAGGTCCATGCTTACCAACTCGAACGGGTGTGTAACCTAAAAAGAACAGTTTTGTGACTTTCATATGATATGCAGGTTTTATTATATAAAGTTTTTTTCTGCCTTCACAAAAAAAAAGTTATACAACAGATTGGCAAGAAATGAAATTTATTAATAAATGCTCAAATACCTTTATATGAGTGTACTTCACTTCCTGTTTTATAATCCGTGCAGCCTGACAGGGTAAACAATTGGACACCTGTATTAAAAAAAATATAATCAATTTGTTTATCAGCATTAAACAAATAAGAGTTACAGTTGTAACTAATGTGTAACTAATATTGTTATGTGAAAGTACACAGTTAAAATGCGTTGAAGAGATTTCTTAAAAGTAACAGAAACAATCTTCTTTGGATATTTACCCATTTGTTGATGTCATCGGTCATACCAGGCCAAAAAAACCTTTTTGCAATTGCACCTCTTGTTTTTTTTCTGACCTGTGTGGGCTCCCAACAGACTTGAATGAAAGTCGTTAAAAATTGAACTGGCATCTTCAGCTCCACAGACCACTTTGGCTTTATTTCCCCCCTTAGTGCCACTTGAAACTTGAATAACACACCTCCTGTCATAAAATTAATAAATGTTTAGTGCCACCTTACTGGAGTGAGACACACAAAATGCTCTGTAATGAATTACTACTAATTCTGTAAACACACATTTAAAAACATGTCTAGATGGTCTATATGATATAAAGACTACATATTCTACGTACTTTTATTTAAAAATGTAATTTAGCAAACGGAAAGCAATGTGCAAGCACTACTGACAGAACGCATTTACTGCTGAGGTTTGTTCTTACAACGCAAATATAAAGAACAAATATTTAGAAAATATAAACCGATTAAATAGGAAAGTAATGTGACATTAATCGTTACCATTAATATTTATTCCCTAATTATGCATCACTTTTTTATGTCGGTGGTTGTCCACCTATTCCAATTAATGCACAACTTTTTTTTTTTGGTTGTTTTTGCTAGTGCCATGTTAATTAGCCACACTGCACCATGCTGACGATCAGTCGCTAGAATGAAAAAAAAATGAGTGCTGTTGGTCGGAATGGTTATTTTACTAAAGCTTTGTCACACATTGTAGATGGCAGATTTAGAAGGATTACAAGATCACACATGTTCGCCATCATCACAGCATATGAAGCCACTCATATTGTCACCAATAAGATGATTACTTTGTTAAGTAATTAAAGCTGGAAATATGCCTCTGCTATCACCTACATTTTTCTTTGACAATGTTTAATTTTAGTTGTTTTTGTATTGTACATAACACAGAAGGACCCTACCGAAGGCTGTTGTTGCCATGACGACAAGAAGAAGCAACACCACTTCTGTCTGGCGAGCCATAGTTCACACACTGAAAGAAAAGCACAACTTCAGTTAATGAAATAAAAACATCATATGTTACACCTCACCAAAAATCATCTTACCTGTAATCAGGAGTCTCTTCTTTCTTAATGTAACACTCGGGTATAGTGATGCTTATATAGTTGCTGAGAGAAACGTTCTCTTTCCAAAAAAAAAATTAGGTTACTAATTTGATAACTTGAGGTTATTATTATTGCATATATAAAATTACTTTTGAAGATGAAAGGACCAGGATAAGCTAATATTTGAGTAGGAAATGTTGTTCTTGTAAATGATTTAACATGTTTAATGTCATTTTACATTAATAAATCATGTGGCAAAAGTTTTAAAGATCTTACCACAAGCATAGTTGTTAAGCAAAAAATATTTTGCAGGTAATCATTTTTTTTTTCAAAACTTTTTTTTTTATTATTAAAAAAAATGTGAGTTTATCGGAACTTTTAGTGACCGTGAACATTATGAGTGTGAGCTTAAAACGAACACAACATGACAATTAAAGAGAACACAGCACAACTTCATTGCCCTTTGTAAATAAATGATAATTGTGAATTTGATGACAAACACATTTCAATGTGTTACATCACCCCTTCTTGTAAGAACTCTGACTACGCATTTAGTAACACTTAGACACCAGTTGTTGTCTAAAACAAAAAGTTTTGAAAGTGGAACCTTTTGCCATTCTTGCTTGATGCTTGTCTTATGTTTCTCATTTGTCCTTGTTGTATGTTGTGCTTCATAATATTCCACACATTTTTGGCACACAGGATTGCAGGCAGGCTAAATAACTACCCCCACTATAAATGCCTAACAATTGTCTTTAAGCACTACAAAAATAACAAGACGATGTAGTCAAGAAAAGAGTTTCACTTCACCTCTTTTTGAAGATATTTGCTTTTGGGATGTTTCCTCAAGGGTTTTGAACTCCTTTTCTCCATCCTTCCTCCAGTTTTGTCCCATAGTCCAGACATGCGGAATAGAGTCTAAACATTCTTTACTCAGTTTCATATTTTCTGTTTAGTTCTTGTTTATCATTCGTAGCATGTTTGACTGTCTTTGAGTGGTAACGGAATAAGCATGGTATTGACCTTGGTGGAAGATTACTACAAACTCATGTACAGCATTTCAGTACTTAGAGAAAATTGTACTCAAGAGAAATCTAAAAATATACCAAGTCGTATTTATATAATTTCAAACTATAGTATTTTTCTGTTTCATAAAAGAAATTGAAATGCAACTTCAAAAAATATATATTTATTAAGTGTGACATTTTTGCCTCATTAATTTATTATTGCCATTCTGATGTTATTAAAAATATTTAATTTTTATTCACAAAATGGTCTATTTTCATCCACTCTAAGAGAAAAATATTTACTCTACAGTTTATTTCATGTCAGTCTCAGGCCTAATTATGCCCCAAGTTTCCTCATACAGTTATACCTAATAATATAAACCCCTCCCTGTGATAACATGATGTCTTG
>JAAGKR010013367.1:2872-13656 GCA_011419295.1 Clarias macrocephalus
TCCCTGAATCTGTTCATACTGCATGCATGAGTCTTTCCTGTGCATTTTTTAGTTCAAGACCAAAAAAGAACCTAGATGTAGCCTTCATCTCAGTGATAAGTGATGCTTATGAAGCGTGACTAGACCAATGCCCCCTGTGCTGTGATGTGCAACAGGTCATTCATTGCAGCTTTTTTCTTTTTGACAGCTTCAATATACCCTTGATTTCCTATGTGTTCTAAACACTGAAGCTCCACTATTCCTATCTCCAAAACTTTCAGTGATCTAGCAGTGTCTCTTGTGACATAGAGAGTGTATTTCTGTTTTTGTTACATTCTACCACTGCTCTCAAAAATGTGTGTCTTCTAAAAGCGCAGTGTTAGAATGCCAGTAGGCACTTTTAGGGTTTACATTGTTTTGTTTTTTTTATTGTGTACATGACCATCCTGTGATCTGAAATGCCTTTTGGGACAATAAAACACTTGGTAAAAAGGGACTAGTGATGTTTAAAAGCATAAAACCTACAGTATCTAACCTTCTTGTCTGTACAATGAGCATGTTATCTCTACAATGAGCCGATCTGTATTGTTTCTGTATTGTATGTGTCTTACAGTCGATATGAGGTTCTGATTGGTTCCTGTCAAAGTTGTATGTTAAAATCTCCACCCAGAATTAATATGTCTAGAGTTGGCAATTATGCAATCCAGTTTGATAAGAAAACCATTCTCTCTATGGAATTGTTGGGACATATACACAGAAAAAACAAAGGCCTAATTTTAATAAAAAGTTTTTACTTTTAAAAATCTTCTATTTGTAATGATAAGGTGATAAAATGATAAGGTGTATTGTGGCTTAGAATCGCACCCATTCTTTCAAACAATCGTCAGCACTGTGCGTTTCATGTATTAATGCAACATAAATATATTTCTGTTTTACATTCTTTTCATGTGGTTTCTCGTTTCATTAATATTTAGACTTGCAACATTAATACTACTCATTAAAAAAAAAGGAAGAGGTAAAAGAAGAATAAATACTGAAGGTTAAATTAACTATAAGAACTTTTTGAAAATGTTATATTAAAATGTTCTAAAAGTCATCCTCAGCTAATTCTTTGTTTATTTCTGTAATCATTTTTTTTTCCAAGCGACCAAAAGGCTTTTTTTCTCTTCTAAAATGTTTGATATCATGGGCATCAAGTGGTCTTCTACTTTAGTATTGTGTCTCTGCTTGGTGCATCCCTGCTGTGTGCACAACTACAAGCCGCCCTTCTTGAGAACTATATTTAAAAACAGAATCTGCTAAGTAGCCTTGACTCTTTGATTCTCTCTCAGCCTTTCTATAATTTTTTTTTTTAGGGGGGGGGGGGGTTGTTTGCCTTCTTGCTCTTTATTTCTTCTTCTTTTAACTGGTCTTTTAAAGGTGAGCTCATCTTCCAATTCAATATCTCTCTCATCTCCAGTTGCTGGTGCAGTGACTGGTGTTTTGAAGTCACTATTCTGTATCCCTGTGCCTTTCTCGGGTAGCTGTGGACTTACATCTAGACCCACTGTATTTTTTTCTGGTTGAGTCGTCCATCTTTTGGGGTCAGTGCAACCTCAGTGGTTTTTGGGGTTGCAGGCTGGGTATGGGCCTTGTTCTCAGCAGTGTCTTTGAGGCTTTCAGCTGTGTCCTGCCCCAGTTGTTCAGAAATGCCATGGCCAACCTGACTTTCTGGACAGGACCGTATTAAATGACCCAGTTTACCACATTTGAAACACGTCATGTCGGCATCAGGGATTACATAGATACTGCTGTCAAAAGTCTTTGAATTTAAACTTTGTTCAATTCCTCTAGAGCATCTTTGAGAATCATAAAAAAAAACATTCTCCTAAAAGACACCAGATGCGCAGAAAGACAGACAGAGAGTAAGAGAGAGAGATGTGGAGATACAGTATGTCACAAAAGTGAGTACACCCCTCACATCTCTGCAAATATTTAGTTCTATCTTTTCAGGCCATCTTTATGTAAAGCAACAGTTTGTCATGAGGTGCCATGTTGAACTTTCAGTGGCCAGGTTGAGAGAGTGGAAGAGCTTTTATACCTAATTTAACTCACCTGCTATCTGGTGACACCTGAGACAGTGTAACACTAATGAGTCACATGACAAAGGGGAAGGGAAATTACCAATTACGTTCTACTTACTGACCAAAGGCAGGTTCCTTCCCTTTGAGTTAAAAACAGAAGATAGCAAGGAGAAACCAAAAAAAGTATTGAGGGTTTTTACATAAATTAGACAAAGAAAGACTGCTGCATTCTTAATGTTCATTATGTTGTGTTTTAGCTTTGGGTCAGAGATGTATCGAATCTTTAATGATTTGGGTTAGTTTTTGTTAAACTGAATTAAAATTTATATAATACACTTTATCAACTACCCGTCCACCATTTGGTATGATTTAATGTATCTTACCAATTCAGTTTATACTGCGACCGACAACAATAATACAAAATCTGGCATTTATCAATTATGAGCAAGGTAACATAACATCTGGGCAAATGCTTAAACTTCATAATACAAGACAACAGATCTTTATAAAGAAACAAGAATTTATTTAAACTAATCTAACGATACATGAAACTACCTTAGTTGAACACACACACACACAAACATACCAACAGTTTTGAGGGTGAAAGTTAATGACGTTCATCTAGTACTGTTTACTAGATCAATGAAAGTCACTAGAGCAGAGTCATTGGTTTAATCTTACGGTTTAGATATGAAACAAGCACCAATTTTTAGGAAGGTTTGCAGCTTTGTTTGTATACTTGTGTTACATTTTGTTCTCATCCTGTGGTTCGGAATCATGGCGTTGCTGATTGGTTAGTGCCCTGTGCACTATGTCTTGTCTTTCGGGAAATCTCTTCGGTGAGGCTTGGTTGCCTGGTTACCGATGGCTGTGCTCTGGAACTTCTTCTGAGAGTTTCTTCGTTGAAGGACTTTGGCGTTCTGGCACGAAGTCTCATTAAGAGTTCTTGGAGAGCAGATGACGCCAGCAAATGCGGAAGCCCGAGCTGTTTGGTAGAGATTATGCTGATTATTCTTCTGATGACAAAGCTTGAGCAGCGAGAGTGGACGAGCTGCTTCCTTCAGATGACCATGACAAAGAACCAGCGTGTCGTGTTCGGACGTGCTCGGACACTGGGTTTTGACCTCTTGGTGTCAGTCCGTCCCACAGGTGATTGGTCCAATCGGATGTCGTTGTTGGGCTTAGCCACGCCTCACGTGCTTCCCCCTTTTGTGCATATTAGGCAGGGTTTTCCGCTGTCACATGGTAATTTTGCATGAGCTCTTGTTCATGCTACTAATATTTAGTGTACATAAGCATTCTTTGAATGAAACTAGATCTTACACACTCATGTATACCTTCATTTCATAAAAAAAGGGTTTATAAATGCTGATTACATCTATTGAGTTATTCAAAATAACAAACAGACATAAAACATACTGAATATATGTATATAGAATTTTATCCTACTGGCACACTTTAAAGATTGTTTAAAATAGTGTCTCTGCCGTATGCTTCTTTGTTCATTGAAAGGCATGTGGAAAAAGACGGGACATCCTGTGTCCTGTGGTCAATGAGAGTGGCAGTGACCTGAGTTAGGGAGGTGTAAAACCGCACCCTTTGTTTATCAGATTGCCAATTTATACACTTGGAGCCGAGGTCGTCTGGACTTTTATGTCTCCAGGCGCAGCATGCTCCCTTTCCCAGGCTTGGTTAAGTTTCCCACTTCTTGATGTCAGAGAGGCTGCATTGTCTCAGAGAACTGATAAGATTAGCGAGATGGTGCCATGCAGGCTGCCATGTAATAGATTGATTGCTCTTTTGGGGAGCCTGTTCATCCCTACAGTATACAACACAGAAACACTGTCACTATCCTAAAAATAGGAGGTAGTCCTATTAAATAAGATTTATTTAATACAGTAATCAAGAGCAATAAAAATAGCAGGTTGATGAAAACTCTTGAAAGCATCCTATCATCACAATACAATCCCATCTACAGTATGTATCAAAGTACAGTTGTTGACTCATTCCTTTTATACAATCACTAAAGGTAAAATCACATTGGAATTTGACTGTCTAGGCTGATACATCCATGAACTGCATAACATCCACCCACTCTACTCTTCCACCCACTGACTACTCTACCCACCAAAAATTCACTCAAGTAAGAGTAAAAAAATATTTGGTGAAAAGATACTCAAGTACTGAGTAACTGTTTCATCATAATGTTCAATTATTATTTTTTTTAGAAATTATGTAAGCAGTTAGTCAAAATGATAAAATAATGTACAAATCACGATACAAATAATAAAATTAATTAAATAAATATAAGGAAAAATATAAATACACACAAATAAAACGAAATAGCTTTACAAATTATGGAATAAGAAACAAGAAACTGCCTTTTTTTCACAAAATAATGCTTTTGAAATAAATCCCTACTGTAGGTAACATATGTATGTTTGAACAGTGTCGACTATTTCCAGTCTAAGATATACTGTATATTCAGTTGCCCTGCAAATGGCTCAGCAGATAGAAGATAACATTAGAACATGTGTACAAGAGTCTCACTTCACCATAAACTGTGTCCAGCAGAACAAATGTAAGAAAATAATATATGTTTAGCCTTAGCTTTAGTTTATTTGCTAATTCTATATGTTAAGATTGCAACATAAATAAAAAAATAACAGCTAAACTAACCGCGACATGTTTGCTTCACTGTCAACCACTGCTGAAGACTGTCCTCCCCCATCCGCTTCTGTGTGGTCATTTGACTCCTGCGGTTATTGTTATTAGGGATTGATTGGTTAAACAGTGTCATGTAATTATTGTTGCTACATCTGATTGGTGAAACACAGTCATGTGGTAGATCCCCCGCCTGCATTTCTCTGGCAAACACAAAGAATACCTAAAGTGTAAAATAAATGGTTAGAAAAGTAACGAATCGAGTATAGCGGAATGTAGATGAGTAAAAGTAGCGTTTCTTCTTCACAAATCTACTCAAGTAAAAAAAGTATGGTGCGGTAAAACTACTCATAGAAGTAATTTATTTTGTTCAAAAAGTTACATCTCTGCTTCACCTCACACTGCACACTGTGTCACTTCTATTTTGAAAACTATGACCTGTATTCAACGTGGTTATACAAATGATTATGTTACTAAGCGTTCTTTGGTGACTGAATGACACATGTCATTTATTTCTACTTTCTCTGCATGAGTTCTCGAAATGGGCAGCAAATTTCCTTTTTACTGTACATAGCATCTCAGATTTAGTCTCCAGTAACAGTTTCCTAGTGTGCATGAGTGCACACAGAAGTCTCTTCTTCCCTCTTTCTTCTGCTTTTGCCAACTTCCTCTTTTGGTCAAAACTAGTTTGCCTTTTAGCTCCTGACATAAGATCTCCTAAAGTTAACTTAGACGAACATATTGGTGCCGTGTGATAGATTGGAACCCTGTGCCCTAAGTAGCCTGGAAAAGACGCAACTCTGTATACAGGAAAACATGGTATAGACAATCAATTAAAGTGAATGAGCAAAATTACACTCCATCTCGACTCCCTCTTTTGGCATTTAATTATTATTATTTTTTCAATCATAATGCTGAGGCTTGGAAAAAAGATGCATCTGTCTTCAGATGAATCCATCAGTAACCCATAAACAGACAAAATCTTATGATCTCTCTATTGTACAGTGGTCACCGTACCTATTGAGCTATCTATTGTTTTGCATTCTGTCTCTCTGTGTACGTTATGGTTCATATAGACCTAATTAAGTATGTAGATGTTTTGGAACAGGTTTTTTAGAATATTTATCTTCAGCATCTCTGTACAAGAATAGTGTAGTGATTCCTCATGTACAGTATATGCATATATTATATTCTTTTTTTCTCTAACCACATTTATTAAGACTGATGCATTAATTAAATATCTATTGTCAGGGATAGTCATTTTATTTAGTGACTGTGTGTTGGAACAAGTTTAATTTGAACAGATTTCATGTTTAGTGTTTAATTTGATAAGGGTTTTAATTGTTTATTAAGTACAATTTATTAATGACAGTAATTTTCCTATTAACTTTATTAATGGTTTACAGCCCCATCTAGTGGCAAGTTTAGCGTTATTTTAAACCGCAATTTCAGGTGTTCACGTGATTCAGAAAAAAAGAGAAAGTGCTACATGCGGGCAGCGATAACTATGGCTCTCTTAATCTCCGTGCATCTCTGTAATCTTTAACATTGCAACAGCATCGCTTTTTCACTCCATACCCAAGACCATTAAACCTGTGGACAATCAAACTTCTTATCTTAAGTTTTGTGTGAGGGAGGGGAGTTTATCTGACTGCCGATACGAACACCAAAGCTTTGTTGAGGACAGTACAGACTGATAATTCATAACTAATCTCCAAGTTTACAAATTTTTCTGAACTGCCTGTTGTCATGGTTCACGTCCTGTCTGCCACTTTTTCCCATGCTGTCACCTCCCAATGGGCTTTTGTTTTCCTAGCCCGTCATGTGCACCCCCCCCCCCCCCCCGTGGCCCCCAGCACTGCGAGCTGCTTAAATCACTGGATTATTGTGTTGTTACATCAATTTTCTTGCATTTATTTTTCATTGTGTTCATGATGCCTAGTTCCCTTTGTTTTCTCATTTCTCACCTTCTGTCTCACAATTTGGATTTGTTCACCCTGCTTATTTGCTCATTTCTTTGTCAGTGCTCACTGATCTACAAGCTTTAAATCTCAACCTTTGCCACTGCATGCTCCAAGGTAGCATATGTCATCATGCTCCTGTCAGAGATGAATGGAAGACGGCCTTCAACACCCCAACTAGACATTTTGAATACCTGCTGGTTTCCTTTGGCCTTACTAATGCCCTCACAGTTTTTAGACCAAATTCAAGAAACAATTTACGTCTGCCCCTATCCGAACCATTCTGGACCATTCATCCCAGTTCGTTGTGGAGGTCAATGCCTCCAGCACGGGAGTAGAGAGCCAAGCATGATAACAAGCTGCACCCTGTTCCTTTTTCTCGCACACAGTAACCTTGATCCATGAGCCGGGTCCAAGCAACACCCCCTCTAAATGCTTCTTCATTCCTCTCTCCCTGCATTTCCAGGTCCCAAAGTGGGAGCACAGCTCTTAACTCTTCTGTCACCCTGGCACGGCCCATACCTTGGCACAAACCCAGCAGCGGTTTTGGTGTCCCACCCTCAAAGAGCTTTGTGGCGGCATGTCACACCTGCGTATGGTTCAAACATGTCAACCTGGCTGTGTGGCCTCCTCAGGCCCCTGTCTATCCCATACTGGCCATCATCCAACATCATTCTAGACTTCATTACAGGGTTACCCATGTACAAGGGCCACACCTGCATCATGACAGTGGTGGATTGGTTTTCTAAAGCTGCCCCACTTCGTCTCCCTGCAAAAACTTCCATCCACCAATGAGACTGCCGGACTCAAGAGTGACTATGTTTTCAAGCTCGATGGTCCCCCAAAGGACATCATCTCAGGCTGAGGCCCACAGTTCACCTCCCAATTCTGGAAGGCTCTTTGTAAATAAATCGGGGTCACCCCCAGACTGTCTTCAGGGTTTCGCTCCCAATCAAATGGTCAGACTGAGAAGAAGAACCAGTTCTTCGAGGTTGCCCTGAGGTGGATGACCTGCCAGGATGCTACCAAATGGAGCAAGTTTCTTGGGCCTGGGTCATTGATAGGCCTGTGTCTGTTCCAGTGCTGTTTTGGGTATCAACCACCCTTGTTTCTGTCCCAAAAGGGGGAGGTCAATGTTCCATCCACCCAAGTCTTTATCCATCACTGCAGAAAGACCTGGCTGCAAGCAAGGAAAATGCTATTACCGGTCGGCAGAAGGTACAAGGGACAAACCAACTGCAGGCACTCTCAGGCACCTAAGTACAGGGTGGGGCAGAGTGTCATGCATTTTCCCCAAGATATTCAACTGTATTCTCCCCGATACATTTGGCCCTTCACCATCACGAAGATTGTCAACCCATGCACAGTCAAGCTCTTGTTCCCCTGAACTACACAACAGAACAACCCCACTTTTCAGTGTCCCAGTTACGTCTTCTCTCCTCATGCCCTTTAGGCTGGATTCCTACCAAGTTTGTTGAGCGTGTTTATCAGCTGCTTTGACTCATTCTTTCCTACTATCAACTATTTTTGTTTTATCTTGAAAAGTATATCTTTCTCTTTCTCTTTATCTGCTTCCTTTATCCATGCTATTATCTTGGTTATATATTTTCATTATAATATATTTTCATTCCCTTGGAATATGTTAATCATGCCCAGAGGGCATATCCTGTTCTTGTCCCTTGAAGTCTGACCCTTAAACCTGGGAGTGGGTATTTAGATTTCCAGCATCTTTGACTAGGGAAATATTTACTTCTGTGTCTATTCAAAAATGTATCACTTCATAATCTCTGGTAAGGATGTGGCCATTTTTTTTTACTTTACCTGAGCTGATGGTCTCATTCAATTAGGCCACCATTACCTATTTAAATTGAAATTTCTCTGCGTTTGGTTTAGTTTGCTTCTTGATCCCTTTACTTTTAAATTCCAAAAGGTTAATTCCTGTGAGGCTTTATTAATCATTCCTGCCATTTTCTTGGCATTTTCATTTTCAGAATTAGATTTATAGGGTATGTTAGTTTTCTATTTTGAATAACTTCCTTCTTCAGTGAGGTCAAGCTTTCCCACTTCCCTTTTTAAATGTAATTACTTCTTAGTCAGCCCTTGGGACAAATATTTGTGATGAATTTTAGCAACTCTTGCTAGGTTTTCGTGGGAGACATTGGATCTTCTTAGGTTACTATTAAGGCTACTTTTGCCTCTTGCCTGTGACTAGTTTTTCTCTTATTCTTTATACAGTATGCTTGCGATCTGTCATTTGAGCTCTTTGATTTTCCTTTTCTTTTCCTTTTTTTTGCCCAGGTAGTTATTTATACAGGTATTATTTTTGAATAGACATCTCACAATCCTTAATCACAATCGCACAGATGGCAGAGCACTGTTTATTTTGTGTTTTTTAGTTTTCCTTTGTAGCACTCTCACCTTGCACTCCAGGGTTCGTGTTCGATTCCAGGCCAGGCTTAATTCCCTTCTCTATGTTAATGGATGTTGCATGTTCTCCCTGTGCTTGGTGGATTTCTCTGGGTACTTCTGTTCCTTCCACAGTCCGCAGACCTGCAGATTAGGCTAATTGGGGTTACCAAAATTGTCCGTGGGGTGTGAATGAGTGTGTGAGTGAGTGTATGTGTGTGTGCTCTGCGATGGATTGGCCCCCTGTCCAGGGTGTACCCCACCTTGTGCCCTAAGCTTCCTGGGATAGGCTCCAGGCTCCCTGTAACCCTAAATACAGAACAATGCGGTATAGAAAATTGATGAGAGAGTGAGTGAGTTTTATTTTGTTTCTCTTTAAGTTCCTAGTTAATAATCCCATGCTATCTCCAATCAAAAAGGTCATCCCATGCATATCATAAGCACTCTCAAAACCTCCTGTTTCATTGACCCCCCTCTGAAGCCTCTGTGTTAGGGATCTCATAAATATTATTATATATCGTGGTGCAGCTCTTCAAACTGCACCACTTTAACAGGATTAACCTTATTGAACCCCTGTTATTTCTGGATCATTTTCCAGATGGTTGCTCCCTTATCTAGATGGAGCTTTAATGTTACCCATATGCCTGTTCCCATTTGTTCTTTTTCTTGTTTCTTAGTTTTAACGTGTATCACTCCCTCCAGGAAATACACCACACCGTAGTTGTTGTAACTGATGGATTTAATCTTTCTTTTGTTACTTCACGGTCAAATCCACCGTCAAACTATACAAATGAACAAAATACACATAAGCAAGCATTTCTTGATATAAACAAACTCTAAACTAAATATATACAATAAAGAAAAATAAACATACCTTGCTGGCTGCACATAACCAAGAGGGAATGAGAAACTTATAAACATAAAACCTTATAAATATCTCTTTCTTGTCGCGACCAAACTTTACTTGAGAACACTTGCTTCTTCTTCTTAACTTGTTTTCCAGTTTCACGTGGTTCTTAGCAGCGTCATAACAAAGAAAAAGTCCGGGTGCAACATAGCACAGCGGAACAAAAAAATAGTTCCTACTAGTTAAAAATACAACAAATATTCAAAAACCAGAACAAAATAAAACAAAAACAATATATATATAAATTAAATATTTCAAATAATGACATAAATAATGTTAATGGCAGCTAAACTCCCACCAAATCACGATTTGTGATTTCACATATCTCTTATAATTTACAGTAGGTTAATACCGTTTACTCTGCTTCCAGCAGTAGAACAAGCTTTTGCACTGGTCTATCAAGATAAACTGGCTTAGAAGTGCATTCTCCCTTTTTATTTAAAGTTGAATCACTAATCAACAGCTTTACTTTCCTGACCCTTCCATCAGCACTAGGGTAAACTCTTGCCAGTCTCCATTGATTTCTAGAGGCACCATCCTCCTTCAGAATGACAATATCATCAACCTTTGTATTTCTCCTATCCCTTTGCCAGATTTGTCTTTTCTGAAGGTTAAGTAAATACTCTCTTTTCCACCTTGTCCAGAATTCGTTTGCCAAGAACTGCACCTGACGCCACCTCTTATGAAGGTACAGATCTTGACTTACAAACTGACCAGGAGGAGGTGAGATCAGACTAGACTTCATCAGAAGAATGTGATTTGGCGTAAGAGGTTCGAGACTTGTTGGGTCATTCAAATGCTCTA